>JAJLSM010000021.1:0-278373 GCA_030567595.1 Kuraishia piskuri
CAGGGGGAGCAGGATGAGGTGGAGGAGCAGCAACAGATGGAATGGCTGGTGCTGCGGAACCTGGGATAGGAGGAGCGCTGAATGATGGTAGAGGTGGTGCTCTTTGAGATGGCATCGTTGGTGCTGCTGGGGGACGAGATGCTGGAGAAGAGACCGGCGACGGAGTGTCTGGTACCGAGTCTATCACGTTCGTATCATCTCGTCTTTTATTTATATCTGCCAAGAATGGCAATCCACCCATTGGGGGAGCAGGGTGTGATTTTGATGACGAAGGGGCTGGAGCCGCAATTGGTGGTGGTGGAGGTGCAGGGGGCATTGATGATACCGCAGGAGCAGGTGGTGGTAGTGGTGGAGGTGGAGGTGCCGATAGCGGAGCTGGTGCCAATGATGTTGGTAAAGGAGGTGGAGCACTGGAAGGAATTCCAGGAGCTGCACCGTTTGGAAGTGGAGGTGGTACAGGAGCGGGAGCGGGAGCAGGAGCAGCTATCTTCTTCTGTGGTCTTGAGGATGGCATCGATGGTGCTCCTCCTGGTTTCGCTGATGATGATATTGATGCTGCAGACCGGTTTCTTGTATGACCGCTGGGACGCTGGCCAGGGATGACTGGAGCTCCTCCTGTTGGAATAGGAGGCGCAGAGCCACTAGGAATAGGAGGAGCCGATGCGCTTGGGATTGGTGGAGCAGACAATCCTGGAAGCGGAGGTGCTGCGACAGGTGGTGGTGGTGGTGCTGGCGTGACACCACTTATTGAAGGCTCTCTGCGTGGGGGTCTTGTGGAAGGCATCCTGGGAGCAGCAGATCCTGGGCCGCCTACACTCTTGAGCTTAGGAATACCTCCAGCAAATATATCACCAAGCTGGGGCACACCCAAAGGTGCCTGAGTAGGGATAGGGGGTGCTGATGCTGCTCCACTACTGCTTCTATTGGGGATGCCTCCGGGAATAGCTGGTGCCCCACCAATTGGTGGCATTCCTGAGCCCCCAGAGGAAGACTCTGATCTGTCTATCAGGGGCCCACTCCTATCATTTGTCTCTGTCTTTTTAAGCTTCATTCCTTTCCTAATGTCTCCCAAAAGTGCATCCCTACCTTTAGTCATTGGAGGGGGAGCCGATGATCTCCCTCCTGAGCCTCCAGCGCCAGGTGGTGGAGGAGGTGGAGGTGGGCCCCCAAAGGCAGGAGGGGGCGGAGGTGGAGGAGGCGGTGGACCGGCCATCACGAGTATCGTAAACTTCCAATGCTTCGCGTATAAAGGTCTCTGTCACCTCAATGGACTTGCATGAATATTTTCAGTTGTTATTTGAAAATAGTGGTGAACATGCTCTTCTCACCATTGCTGAATCACCTTTCTGTTACAGAGTGCCCCCTCTACAAAGTTCCCGCAACACATCTAGTGCTGCTGCTGCTGATGCCTGGAGTCCATCGGCGTGCATCGCCTACCAGCTGCCTGCCATACTGGGGTAAATCATAGCGGGGGATGATAGAGAGGAGCTATGTAGCAAAATATTAGAAGTGGCCATGTTGTTAACACATAGACATGAAAGTTGTATTTCGTTAAGTGTATGTACAAGACGAAGAGAAATACTATATAGAAAAGAAAATAGAAGAGAATAGAAGAAAAAATAAACACCAGAGGATAAAAAAAACATCATTGATATGGAGAGAAAATCAAATGAACTCCCCATTATTTTAATGGCTCGTGACTATCCTAGCACACTCCCTGATACGTGATCATCAGCATCAGGGAAGCATATATAACTCGTAGATGCACATCAACAACAGCTCAAAAACCCAACCTCTGATGATAACTAGATCTGAAGCGGTTAAATTACTCTCCCTTGACGATACCAACCTTGGCAGCTCTGAGAACTCTGCCGTTAAGCTCATAGCCTGGCTGCTGCACGAAAAAGACAGTGCCTGGCTCCTTGCCTGGCTGTGGAGTCTCGAAGGTGGCCTCGTGTCTGTTGGGGTCAAACTGCTCATCGACTGGGTCAATCTTGTTGAGGCCATGTCTGCCAAGGGTCTTCTCGAAGACGTCTCTAGTCATCTTGACACCCTCGTACAGACTGGAAACCTCTTGGTTGGTTTTGAGGGTCTCGTCCTTGACGGCACTCAAAGCATGGCCAAAGTTATCGATGGACTCTATCAAGTCTCTGGCAAACTTCTGCAAAGCAAAATCCTTGGCCTTCTGGATCTCCCTCTTAGTGGTCTCCTGCAAGTTACGGAAGTCAGCAACAGACCTGAGGTATCTGTCCTTGAGGTCTGCGAGCTCCTTGTCCTTGGCTGCGAGCTTCTCCTCGGTCTCCTTCAACTGCTGGGCGAGAGGGTCGGCCTCAGCGGTTTCAGCGGCAGCAGCAGCATCTCCCTCCACAGCAGCAGCACTAGCAGCAGCATCTTCCTTCTTCTCATGCATAATTCTGCTGCTGGTGATGAAGTTTCTTCTCACTGCAGCGGTGGCCATCATGGGTGATCTGTAACAAAGGGGGGCAAAAGCACCAACATTGCGCTGACGCACAGCGGCCCTTCCCATTACTGCCAATGATCTCTGCATTTTCAACGTCTATATTATTTCTTATCGGCTAATTGTGAAGAGTACCTCGATACTACTTAATGCCGTGCACATGAAAATGCTCCGTTGAAATATCTCCATTCCGTCTACCTTCTCGAAATTTTCCAGAAGCATTGAAGATGACCATTATTGGTAGGTGCACGCCCGAGATGAGGTTGTCTTACCTTACGATACTACGGTAATGCCTACACATATAATTCGAATAGGGTATATGTATAATCATTTTGTACTTCGTGAAATATCTATGCAAACCTGTGCCTTGGTCCTCCTCGCCTCTATGTGTATTTATGTCAGAGTGTGTGTTTGTGTGTATGTGTATGTGTATGGTGCAGGTCCTTGAGGGAGACACTTTTTCATGAGATGCCTTTTCTTGATGTGCTCCCCAAATGGTTCGTATTGCACCTATGATTCTCATTCTACTGCTCAGCCCTTAGGTCATCCCAACACTGCCTTATGAATTTGTCCATTTTGACTTTTCTGCTTATCTGGCCTAATACCCATGGATGATTTTCTAGCATTTGCCTCGGACTAGGTCTTTCGGCTGGGTCTTTTCTGAGACAAAATTCAAGAAAGCTTCTGAAAGCGGGACTCCAAACAATATCAGGCTCATCATCCAGGGTTGGAATGTAGCCGAGGATCAAAGTGAGAAGCTCAATTGGCGTCAGCAGCCTTTGCTCATCCGAGGTGTGATAAGGGAACCTGCCCTTAGCAACTTCCAATAGCGTTAATCCTAGAGACCACACATCACTACAGACTGTATATGGTTCGCTGCGAATTCTCTCCGGTGCCATGTAGTATGATGTTCCTGTAAAAGTCGTGGCAAGAGAGTTGACGATCTCACCACTGACGCCAAAATCACACAGCTTGACGTTTCCTTGCATATCAAGAAGGATGTTTTGGGGCTTTATATCCCTGTGAATAATTTTGTGTTCGTTCAGATAGGTGAGGCCCTTCAGAACGGATTCTGCAATCTTCCCTATAACTTTCTCTCCTATTCTACCTCCTCTCGAGAGAATATGCTTGTAGATGGCATCCAGTGAGCCACCATCCATGAACTCCATGGAGATGTATATTGAAGCCGTGCGTTCACAGAAAAACGTGCCATAGTATTTGACTATGTAGTCTGAGTCAAACCTCCTGTTGAAACTAAGCTCCCTCATGACCTGTCGTTGAACTGTGGGGTTGGGGTCTGTGGTTATAGTCTTCATCGCAAATATAGTCTTTGTAGTTTCCAGTCGGCACTTCTTGACACTGCCTCCATTTCCCTCTCCGAGAGAGTCCAGATCAACCAATCCACCATTATGGAACAGCCACTCCCATTCTTTGTCATCTAACTGATTGACATCCTTGTGTACCACTTTTTCCTTGACCTCTTCCAGGGAAACTGAGGTGCTGAGCACACTGGGGCGGTTATGAACGGTCGTTGGATCCACTATCCGAGAGGTACTGTTGTCAACCGTGTTTGGTCCGGACGGTTCGGGTGTCGGTATCGTCAACGTCGGCAATCTGGGTTTGGGAGATGCAGGGTTATGCCTCGCTGCTTGGGGTAAGCGCAGCAAAGGAGGAGGCGCCGACATTGTCGATGTGTTGGATGTGCCCTGATCTCTAACTTTGAACTGTGACGGTTGCTTTTAGGGTTGGTTGTATGCAACAGCTACACAACAATTATTGCGCCATGTATCAAACTTATCTAGCTTTTTTGTAATAACCAGAAATGATAGCCACTGATCTAAAACGATAAAAGAGTAACCTAAACTTCAACTTCCGCGAGCCTGATTCTGCGAGTGTATGGTGCAATATGAAAAATGATAGCGTGGGGTGGGACGGGGGGAAGGGGAAGGTTATGAGAGCCTTCCTGAGCGAATGTGTTAGCAGCCAGCCTTGTCCAATTATTCAAATCAGCATAAGCGTATATGACCTCGAATTTGGATATGTCTATCTATGAGGATCAATAGAAAGAGTAGGCGATCAAATTGCAGCCTGAGAAGAATGGCTCTCCGTATTTGATATTGCAAAACCCTATCCTCGTACTACCCGTGAGGCATTGCATATTCCCGCTGCCGGCACACATACACGTAAAAATGCCCGCATCCCGGAAGGAGGCAAGCGCGTAATGTGTGACGATTTAAGGCGGGGGAGGTTGTAGGCAGAGAGAGGCTCCGGCCAAATTAGTGGGAGCTCGGTGAGATCTGGACAGACTGAGTGAGGCGGTGTGTGAGGGAGAAATCAATAGGGTGTGGGGGAAAGCAGAGAGACCAGGCGAATCTTCAAGGAATGGCATTTGGGTATATGATGAAGATAGGTAGGTAGTTCGGGAGGCATATTTTTTTTGTTCCAATTTCTTACGAAAGCTATTTTAACAGTTACTGTGGTTGGTGAGGTTATAGAGAAATATCATGCATCAACTACACACTGGATAAATGAAATTACGTGTTATTTGTAAAACTCATGGGTGTTGCCGTTTAACGGCTCCTCGAGCCCTTAGCCTTCTTTGGAGCACTTCCCTTCGAGCTTCCAGCCTTCGTTGCAGTGGACCTACTCTTTTTCACCTCCTTGATTAGCTTATCCTTCTTCATAGCAGTTGCATCATCTTCCTGGTCATCTTCATCATTTTCCGGAGAATCAACGTCGTCATCCACCACGTCTTCCAGGTCAGGAACGGATTTCTTGTCCTTGCCACCTCCCACGACGCCGGCAGAGCCTGTCTTGTAAATTGCCACTGGATGAGTATAGGAGTTATACTTCCTGGTGAAAGCGGTCTTCGTGGCTGTGGGTATCTTTTTCAAGGCTGCATCCATGTTGAGCTGCCCAATTCCAAAATCCATGATGGTGTCCCAGTCTTCCTTCGTCAGATAATAGGCATCGAGCAATTCCATGACACTGTCGATACCCTCGCTCTGCTGTTCCAAGAGAGGCTTGGAAAGTGCTCTGATAAACGTTGACAGGTACGAAAGCCTCAGTCCCTCACTGTTTGTCGATGTCTTGATGGATGAATGGTACTGCAGCTGTAGGAGCAGCCTATCATACTTCATTTTCTTCGAATTCTGGCCAAGCCATGATGCAAAGTTGATTCTGCCTGCCATCGAGCCAGCGACAAAACTGCAGGGCCTGACGGAGGACATAACACCATAGAACGGTAGCAAACTCCATTGCTGGGCACCTCCTCTGATCAAGTTGTTCACGAGATCGGACTCAGATACAGAGTCAGAGGCTTCTTGCAGCAACTCAAGATGCCTCAACTTTTGTTCACTGGCACTCCTTCCCTGAGCCCTCATTGGCCTAGTGTTTATGTAGTTCTCGTGTACCATAAGCGGAGTGAGCTCAAAATCGTCAAAGAACAGATTTACTTTGTCGGTCAAAGTTACCTTTGAATTAGGAGAAAAAATCGCACCGGAAAGCAACCTTCCAATGATGTCAAATGTTTTCATTGTCACCTCCTTCTGCCACTGCTCCATGAGCTTTGTCGAACTGGCAAAATCGAGGTTCTTGTTTGTCCTGGAGAAGCTATGCAGGATGTTGATGATCTGTCTAATGTCATTATGCGTGCGCTCCACCAACATATCAATCACACTTGGATCCACTTTTATCCTTTCCCTGTGAGCAATGGTCATGATACGAGACTTCATCTCAGTGGCAGTTGGCCTTCTGAAAGGTAGATCAAGTGTCACCCTATCGAAGGGTCTCATTTTGGGCAATGATTTGTCATTGCAAATCAGGATGAGCGGCATGGAGGTGGTTCTACAGAAGGATGCAAGCTGCCCAACACCTCCATGGTCTCCGCTCGACATACCATCCACCTCGTCCATGATAAGGCAAAACTTGCGGCTGTTGCTGTTGTTTGTGGAAGGATCCTCCTTGCCTTGGAAATAGCCCACAAGCGAAGTGTTTGTCAAAGCACTCTTCAAGCCTGCATTCAATAGCTTTTTGGAACGAACATCGGAAGCGTTCTTTTCCAACACGTCAAAACCAAGCGATTTGGCCACGAGATGTGCCGCCGTGGTCTTGCCGATACCTGGTGGGCCAGATATGAGAACGGCTCTGAAAGAGCCATTCTTGAATCCTGTCTTATAGTTGTCGTACCAGTGTTGGAGCCAACTGGTAAGCTTAGAGACATTACCCTTGTTACCACAGATCTGGTCCATCCTCGTTGGGGCATACTTAACAGTCCATAACTTCTCACTGTCGGGTTTATCAGAAGGTCGCTCGTATACTGGTTCCGCGATGGTGCCATTAAAGGCAGCTCCGTTACCCTTTGAGATGGAATCACCCACAGCCTTTGTTTGAGCAGCCGCTTTGACCTTTGCATCCCTGACTCTCTTTCTCTCCTCTTCCTCCTCCATTTCTCTTTCTGCTTCCTCTATTGCCAACCGCTCCTCCTCCTGCTTCTTTGCAAGTGTCCTCTGAGCATCGGCACCGGATCCACCATCCGCTGGCATCGCAGTGATCAAATCTATAAAGCCGTTTTCGTCAATCGCCTTTATCTTGAACTCTTTTATCTTTTTCACCTTTGATGGCCCGGCCTCTTCGCCTATGACCACCACATTTGTCTTTTTACTGATAGACTTGGTCACCTTGGCTCCATACCTCTTTGCGAGCTCCTCAGAGGCGGATCTGTCGAGGGTTGGCAAGACACCGGTGAAGATCATGGTCAAACCATTCAGACAGTTTGGTCTGCCCTCAGGTATTTCTCTTGCACTATCCACTGGTTGGGGCAATTCGGCCTGTTTGCGCTTGAAATCAAAGAAACTCATACCTTCCGTGTTGACATCATCTGGGAGTGGAGCATCAGGAATAGTCTTCAAAACTTCCTCTGCGGTGAGACCCTGGGACGCGGGATGTACAGTAACTTCTGGTGCTACCTCTGCCTTCGTAGTGGTCTTAGACTTTTTGGGTGTCGCTTTAGGGGTTGCCTTTGGTGTTGCCTCTCTCTTAGGTGCAGGCTTCTTGGGGGAAGGGGTCTGCTGCCTTGTTCTTCTTGGCGATAGTGTTGATGGATTTGCGCGCTTGGTTTCGATTACTTCAAGGAAACTCTCACCATCATCGTTAGAAAACGATGGATCCTCTTCAGCGCCCGTGTCTGCCTCATCGTCATCTATCTCAACCACTGTTTGGTTTCCCGGGTGGAAATCATCGTCACCGTCATTATCGTCATTGCCACTAGATATGGACTCCATATCGGAGAAGTCAAGATCCACTGCCTTGGTTGGCTTTTTTGGTGAATCTATCTTCCCCCTCAGGTTCCGCGATCTCTCTTGGTTTACGGGCACCTCCTCGCTCTTCACTGGTTTCTTCTGCCTCTTGGGAGAGGGCACCTCAGTGATATCCGCATCAGCTGCGGCATTCCGCTTTGAGGTGCTATTGCCAGCCTTTGGAGGTGCTACCTTCTTCTGCTTCTTCTGGTGAAAATGAGGTTAGTTCTCGAATCGGCAACCGTTGCTACCACCACCTCAAAACCTCCTGCTGCGTTTTCCAGTCCTCGCGTCGTGTATTACCACTCACCTGACCACCAGCACCGCCTTTTGTGCCAAAAAAATCTCTGATATCCACCATTGGCAATATATGCTCAATTCCTATAGACAACTAAATGTTATTCATCTGAACCTTATATATCGAATAAACTTGCGTCCACACCATCAACAGGGCCTTTTCAATGATCTCACCCTACACTGCCCCAACTTTTCAGGCATCGCATGTTAGTATTATCATTACACGGTAAGGCGCCCTTGGCTCTGCCTGGGCTCTCTAACGTGTCGCGCCTGTCCTGTCTCTCTGGCTTCTCTCTCTGCTCACGTCCCATCTCTTACGTTCCTTCGCGTTACCCTCTCCTCTATGCAGCAAGCGGTGTCGTCTATAGCGAGGAACCAGCGTGCGTTGAGCGTCTCGTTGACTGCCTCTCGCTACGGAAAAAAGTCTGCCTTACTACCAGCGTTGGCAGAGATCGCTACTGCTATTATTACTGGCAGTGGGTTGTAGGCGTGTATGCGGAGAGAGGGCCAGCCAGATCGAGCTAACTAACACAGTCTACAATAAGGACGTGCTGGGATTGTAATATATCAACTTCAGCGAAGCTAGGCGTGGGCTCAATTGTCACATCGGGAAAAAGCGCTTTAGTATATATATATACACAAAAAGAGGTTCACCTGGTTGTGTTTCTGCGAATTGTGGCAGTCATATACTATAGGATCCTACTTCTGTATCTCGTGTAGATCCGTGGTGTTAAGAGAAGCAGGCCAAGGCACCGAATCAACTGTGGCAGTTACGCCTCGACCACCATCATAGCAGGTGATACAGCGACACAATGGCCAAGAACAACAAAAATAAAAAGAAGCAGCAGTCGCAGCAGTCGCAGAATGGCGGCGCCAAGAGCGCAGAACCAAAAGACATTCAGCCCATTGTGAACGGAACTGCAGATGATGACGACCATAACCCCATTGAAACAACCCCAGTGCCAGGGAACGAAGAGCTGGAGCCAGTGGAGGAACAATTGTCTGGAAATGCAGCAAATGGTGACCTTTCCAAGGAGTCTCCAATAATAGAGAATGGTAAGCAACCTGATTCCGAGTACGAGAAGTTGAAGGAACTCGAGTCAAAGCTCTCGTTGCTGCAGATACAAGTACAAGAGAAGGATCAGAGGATAGCCAAATTGGAGGAAGAGAAACAGAGAGAGTCTGAACCGATACCGAAACCAGAAAGCGAGAGCAATGGCGATGGTGCATCCGAACAGGATTCACTAATCGAAGATCTCCGGAGACAGCTTGCGGAGAAGACAGAGGAGAGTGCCAAATTTGAGTCGAATTATCAGTCTCTCCTGAGTCGGCTGTCATCCATGAAATCCGTCTTCAGCAAAATAAAAGAGTCCCAACAAGAATTGGACAGAAGTCATGAGAGGATAGAGGAGTTGGAGATGCAGAACAAGGAGCTCACAACACAACTTGAGGTGAAGACCTCTGAAAGTAAAAGATGGGGCCAGTCATCCTCCGAATTGAACGAGGAAATGAAGAACCTTAATAATGAGTGCGATCGTCTTACAAAAGACTTGTCTGCGCTGAGGCATGAATATGAGCAGAAGCAGGGAGAATGGAGTGCTACGCAGCATTCTCTAACCTCTTCTCGTAATTCTCTCCTGGCCCAAGTCAGTGAACTCAAATCGGAACACGAGGAATTCCTCATCATCATTAACGAAGAAAAGATGGTGAAACAAAACCACACACAGGAAATTGCCGATCTGAAGCAAACGATTGAGCTGAAGGAGGAGGAGATTGCAGCCGTAGAGCACGAAAAACAACGTCTGACAGATGCACTGGAAGAGGCAAACTCCCAGCATAGGGAGGCTTTGCAGTCATTCCAGATGGAGCGCATAACATATAACCAAAAGATCGAGCAGCTTACTTCTCAGCTGGCAGAGTCGGATAAGTCTTCTGATCAGCTCAGACAGCAGATCGGCTCATTGCAAACGGAGGTGACCAGGATTGAGAAATTGGAGCTCGAGGTAAAAGAGAAGCAGCTACAGATCGGCAAACTTAGGCACGAAACTGTTGTGCTCAATGAACATCTCACCAAGGCTTTGCGTCTGGTGAAAAATGACTCTGCAACAGATAAGGTTGACCGTGAACTGGTGTCGAACTTGTTCATCAGTTTTCTCAATCTGCCAAGAGCTGACACCAAGAAGTATGAGGTGTTGCAGCTGATTTCTAACTTTCTCAACTGGGATGACGAAAAAAAGAAGCATGCAGGCCTCATTCACAACTCGGTGGCTGCAAAGGGTGCCTCAGCAAAGGGACGCACCCCATCTTCCGGTGATTTGAGATCAGAGTCATTTGTTTCGTTATGGACAGAATTCTTGGAGAAGGAGTCCACTACAAACACCGAGCCAGCTGCCTCGGCTGCACCAAAGTAGGAGAAAAGGGCAAGGTATGGAATGCGTCCATTTGTATTTATAACAACATCTGGTGATTGTACCTGGAGGTGGGAAGAGCGGCGAGGATAATAACATTCAGCATGGCCCAATGGCCAAACCTCATAAAATAGAGACTTAACAGCATCTACTTTTTTTTTTATAAGTGTAGATTTTCAAGTTAATCTCCTGCTTATAACAGGAACTCAGTCTACATAAGTGTGATATTGCTCTAAACCTTGGTCATTCCTATGCTTGGTGTACTCCCACACACAGTCATATTATTACTCAACTCTTTAACATCTCTTCGTTGAAAAGAGACCCACTGGATTAAGGGTCGTGGTTCAACCATCAAAATGCCGTCCCTATCGAATGGGAGAGGCCGAATTGCCAATCGTCAGGTAATGTCTGCACTCAATATATGTAGATATATATTTGTGAGATAGTGAGTAATGCCAATTGTAGGCTTATATAAAAACCAGGTTGGCACAGCATCTTGAAAAAATGTTTAGACTTTCTACCAGATTCGCTGCCCCAGTGGTGCGCGCTTCCCAGAGAAGATTTGAGGGTACTCTCGCCTACAAGGCTGCCATTGACTCCATCAGAAACGATCTTAAGTTGAACTTCCGTTTCAGAGCAGATGTACTGGAGTAAGTCCGTTTTTGGGTTTTCATTTTTGTATGACTGTCTCCATACTGGGTAATTTTGCCAGGTTGGCTCATGTCGTCTCACTCCGCTTTTATGTCAAACAACTGCTAACATCTATCACTCGTACAGGAAGAATGTCATTAGAAGTATCCTCACCGAAGTGAAAAACCTCGAGATTGAGGCCCGTGGTAAGACCACTGACGAATTCCAGCTATATGACCTGTTCAGCAAAATGATCAGCCAAAGAGAGGCTTCGGCCAAGGAGTACCTCAAGGAAGGTTCCCCAGACAGATTCCAGCAGATTGGTTTCAACGAACTGAGAGAAGTGGAGTACATCAAAAAGTACCTTGAGGATCTGCCTGTTGCATCAAAGCAGGAGGTGGACGCCAGAGTCACTGAGATCGCAAACTCCGTGATCGAGGGGTCTGCAGACAAACAACTCAAGTCCCCAGTGGATATTTTCTCTAGAATACCATGGAAGTCGATCACCACTGATTGGAAGGCTTCTAAGACCGCTGTCAATGAGAGTGTGGCTAGAGTGTATGAGAAGCTGGCATAATGAGATAAATAAAACTAGACAATAAACTCGACTGATGAAAACACAGAAAGAATATCTCTTGTGAAGAGGAAACCATATTGATGGAACATGTAGCCGATATGATCATATATATACTACCTTTGTGTACACGTGCAGTCAAGTCTGACGAAATACTCCAGTTCCCTCTGTGGCAGAAATTCCAAGCCGGAACGAACATAGATCGTCAACTCCACAAAAGCAAGGCAATATGTTAGAGACAAAATAATATCTTGCCAGTATATTACACTTGCTCCAAGTTGAACCTGGCCAGCATTAAGATCCATACCTCAAGGGCCTAAGGTACTATAGCGTTGACAATGAGACTTTCTAAAATTTCCACTGTGCTCTCCACTGGTTGGCTCTTTGGAGTATTGGTCGAGGCATCTGTAGATGGCTTTGAAGCATTAACTGTTATGACCACAGAAGAACCACATGTGATCACCGTGACGGTTTCACCATCAACTGTCTATGTGACCGTCACCAAGGTTGTTGAACAGGTTCCCCAACGTCTGTGGACCACAGTGACCACCACCTTAACAGAGATTCCTGGCCTCTTTATCAATTCCTCTTATGAACCTTCTGTTCCAACTTCTCAACCTGACTACAGTAAGAAGACCACCTCTGAAATATCGCTTTGCCTGTAAACATACTAATCATTCTCCAAAGCCACCACTATTCCCCTCCCAGGTTATATCCCCCATGAGGAATCAGCCCCTTCAGTGAAAGTAGTTGATATCACTTCCCCTTCCCTTCATGAAGCGGATTATCTGCTTGAGAGAGAGAAAAGTGAAGCCCAGTTTCCCCAGTCCAATAGCCTTGGGAACGCGATTGAGGATTATGATAGCCAGTTACAATTCCTTGATCCCCTTATTGATAGTGAGACCGAAACTCTTTCCCCGATTGGTGAAGGTACGGATACACTTGAATGGGAATACCAGCAAGAACACTACAATGGATATGGAGGATCCCCGGCCCCAGACATTGTGGAAACTTTGCCGATAGCCAGCGCAGATCCTATTTTAAGAGAAGTGGACAACAGACATTTGGATTCTCCATCAAATTCTAATTCGGAGTTGTCTGCAGGTTTAATCTCCGAGGAACATCTCCCCCAACCAGAAGCTGCTCTACAACAGAACTGGACAAACTTATCTGACCCTAAAGGAGAATACAATGAGCATAGTGAAAAGGTCGCTAACGATACTGTCGGAGATGATTCCAAGGGTGGTGCCTTCGTTGTGATCGGATCAGATGAACCTACCAATGAAGCTGAGGATGCAAATGAGTTCAATCCAGAAAGTAGCGGAACTATCTTTCACAAGCGTACTGGAATATTAGCATCACTTGCAACAGCTGTATTGCTTGTAATTGTAACTCTCTAAGCGGAATAGCATCAACAATCGTGCTCTCAACATTGTCTATTTTAATCGAAACATGCATTATCTATACAGGAACAATGCCGTGCAATAAAAAAAAGTCTAAAATATGTCAAAACAAAGAAAAAAAATCTAGATGGTATGCTAGTCAGTATCTGATGGCTGATAGCAGCTCAGCCCTCGGTTTTGCTTTTCCAAAATAATAAAAAAAATAGGTGTATACGAATTGGCCCTAATGTACATCGATGAGCAATGAACTAGTCAGAAGGAGTAATACCAATACCATTGATGTTTCTGAACATGTAGACACCGGCATCACCATCCACAAACTGACAAGATCTTCCAACCTTCCACAAAGAGAGCCACATGTTCTCACCAGAGTATCTGTAGTGCTCTCCCATCACCTTCTTGATGGCCTCGGTAGCCTCTCTTGCGTTGTAGAAAGGAATTCTGCTCACGTAATGGTGAAGGATGTGTGTTTCAATGATATCGTGGAAGATGTGCTGTCCAACAAAACCAAAGTTTCTGTCGATGGTGGCAGCAGCACCCTTGGCAAAAGTCCACTGCTCATTGCTGTAGTGGGGCATAGTTGGGTCGGTATGCTGAAGAAAGGTAACGAAAACCAACCAGTGGTTCACCCAGCACCATGGAACGAACCAATAGATGAACATGTTCCAAGCGCCGAAGTTCGCGTACCACAGGTACACAACGGTCAAGGTGGATATTATACCAATGTCAGAGAGGATGATATACCAGAAGTCCTTCTTATCGAACACCGGGGAGGTTGGGTAGTAGTGACTTCTCTTGAACGTTGGCACACCTGGGTAATCCTGTCCGGTAGCATTTGTGGCAAGGTACAACTGCAAGCCACCGAGTTGCTGGAAGATGAGCATCAAAAGGGTGTAGATAGGGGTATCCTCGGCCACCTCGGAGAGCACAGAGGCACCACGGTTCTTGACCCACTCCTCCTTGGTGTATGGGACAAACACCATGTCTCTGGAGATGTGGCCGGTAGCCTTGTGGTGCTTGGCGTGGGAGTACTTCCAGGAGAAATATGGCACCATCAGGTAGGAGTGAATGACCCAACCAATAACATCGTTGACGATGTTGTAGTCAGAAAATGCGGAGTGACCACACTCGTGGGCCAGAATCCAGAGACCAAAGCCAAACAATCCAATAGAATAGGAAGCGGCAAACCAAAGAGCACCACGAACGTAGACGTTAGATACCTGTGGAATCACCCACTCAGCGAGGTAGCCAATAGCCACCATAGCGACAATATCACGCACAACATAGGAAAGGGACTGCATCAGACGGCGCTCGTAACAGTGCTTGGGAATAGCGTCAAGGATGTCCTTGATGGAATAATCTGGCACCTTAAAAGTGTTACCGTGGGTGTCGATGGCATGGGTGGTCTGCTCCACAGTATTCAAAGTTGCAACGTTCTTCGACCTCTTGACGGCAGCAGATGGAGCTGATCCGCTCACAGAGGAGGAAACACCGGCAACAACGTTAGACATGGTGGTTTTTTCACTGCTCTGGGCTGAGAGATAGGCAGCACGGCGAGAAAGTGGCTGTTGAGGTGGGGTGGATAAGAAAGTCCTTAGAAAAAAAGTAGCTGATATGCACCCAAAAAGCAGAATTAAAGAGTGAAAACCTCCAGCCTCTATTCAGCACCGAGCTATTCTCCAAGAATATTTCAACGCACTCGAGAGAGGCTACTGATAAAGTAAACGAAGACACTTCCTCTCAGGTCAGCAGAGCCCGCTTCTGCAGCATATAATCCAAGGCTGAAATCGGAAGGTTCTCACAAAAAAAAATCCACGCGGCCATGCACCTAACACGTCTGCGTGCAGGAAAAAGGAAAAAAGCCCATTCTCTCTTAGTAAGGCACTATGTCGCCTTTGTCTGTGGCCAAGATCCGGCACAGGGATCCTAGCAGCGAGGCATGAAAGAGGCAGCCCGGAGGAGAGGAATAGTATCAATGAACACACCATCCACCTTGACATTTGGCTGAGATGCCATTGTCGATAAGCGTATAACAAATGTCTTGTGTACAATGCAACATGAGCGGGATGATGCTGTTGTGAATCGTTGATTTTACACTACAGTTACAACGGCTCTGTGGGTAACGATCTATACGATCCAAAAGTCTTCGCTGCGTGAATCCAATGAAATATAACCCCAGCCCACAGCTCTTGTCGGCTACTATTGGATATTCATTGTTTCCGAATATTCCAGCACTGACCTCTCGGTGATTATTAGCTTTTTTGCAACCTCTGAAAATTAAACTTTGATCCAAACCGCACGGCTGAGTCCCTTTCAGGCCGGGACTCTTTGAGCTGATCCTCCCTCGGTCTGCACACTCTAAAACGGTTGCGGCCATAACGGTAGAAGCGTTGCATTCTCAACCCAGGAGCCTCTGCTATGCACGCAAATATCCACTCACACTGACCACCCAAATAAATTACGGTGAGCGTAAACGGAACTGTGTATGAGAGGAGAGGGGGTCGATTATAAAAAGCGCTGTGAGAAGGAGAAGGACTACACTATATTGAGTGACAGCGGGTATGTGGAGACAAGCAGTGTAGGCCACATATCATACAAACTCTCCAAAGGGGGGTCTCGCAAATTTATCAGTGCGATATATAAATAAATATATATATAACACTAGTAGCAAATTAAACTAGTTTGGCTCATCCGGCATAAGATCTAGCACATTGCTTCGGATGGCCATTCTAAGGCAACTCTGATGGCATCTACTATGGATCTCCCTGAACATATATAGATTACACTATTACTGCGGCCATGAATGCCATGCGTAGCAGTAATGGGGAAGTGGAAAGGCCGAAAGATCACATCGTTACACCATGATTTAAGAACCAACAATTTTCATCTCATTATGTTGACATTGTCCTGGCTTTAGAAAATTGTTTCGGTGTCTGATATAGATATATATTATCCGTGTGTGATCGGACTAGAACAGACAGAGGCCTCACACTGACTATCTCTTGCTTCCTCGTAAATTTGAATTTTTTGTATTGCGCACTCTCCGCCCGACTTGGCCAGACGGCCTGACCGCGAAAAACTCCTTTGGGGCTAAAGCGCAGTTTCAAGGGCGTATCGTGAACAAAGCACCTGTTCGTGAAGTGGGACATTGATAATATATTCGATATCGAACCATTGAGGAGTTACAGTCTATTGACAGTTCTGATTTAGTTCAAATAAACCTACCATTCGGTGCTTTGCAGATATATTGAATTGTGCGCCCCCAATTGTGTGTATATACCGGCGCGGAGGAGATCCCCAGATTCATCCTAGAAAAAGTTGTTAGAAATACCGAAATAGAGACATTTCCACATAATCAACTATGTCAGAGGTGAGTGATGCAGCAAGGTTATTATTGTCGATGATGTTTTTGTTAGGTGGTGAATTGTTCATTACATGACGAACTCTTCTTTGCTTTATTCCTTCATTTTTTCTCAAGATAGCAAGTCTCTAACAGTAATTGTAGGTCAAACGTACCATTAGAATCACAACAACGCAACAAATCATCAAGGACATACCTCCTGTTGAAAAAGGTTACCCTATGCGTAAATGGTCAATCCAGATCACAATGTTGAATGACCAGGGGAAGGAAGTGCCAGCAAGTATCCTCGAGAAAGTGACGTACCACTTACATCCAACATTTGCCAACCCGGTGAGGGCATTAAAGAAGGCTCCTTTCCGTATTGAAGAGCAGGGATGGGGTGAGTTTGACATGAAGATCGCTTTGACCATTGCAGAGAAGGGTGGTGAAAGGAAGCTGAATCATGACCTCAACTTCCTCAAGGAGAAATATGTGATTGACCACCCAATCTCTGTCCCCACAACCAAGCCGGCTCTGGTGAAGTTGCTGGCAGAGACAGGACCAGTTCCAGGTTACGATGACCTTTCCGCTGGTGACAAGCGCAAGAGCAATGGATTGAGCGGTTCCTTGGTGGAAGGAACCAAGTCAAAGAAATCAAAGCCTGCAGCCACTAAGGGTGGTGTTGATCTTGAGAAGCTAGCAGATGGTCTAACGAAGATGACTGAGGATGATCTGCTCGGTGTTGTGCAGATGGTTACAGACAATAGAACACCAGATATGAACATCAAGAACGATGTGGAAGAAGGTGAATTCACGATGGATTTGTATACATTGCCAGATGGCTTACTCAAGAGTTTGTGGGAGTACGTCAAGAAGAGAACCGAATGAAAATTCGGATATCAGTTTTAGTGTTGGGTGTTTTCATTCCTTTTATGCTAGTATAATGATATGTATGTTTGTACTTTTCTCAAAAATATCACCTATTCATCTTGCATATCCAAGTCATGAAGACGTTGAGCCATCAATCTACAATCCATAATAACACATATATAATCAAGGGGCAAAACTATATTAGCTAGTTCAGAACTGCGGGCTCATTTGGCTGACCATATATCCACAGATGAATCCCATGAGGCTGTAGCCACACCAACTCCATCTGGACTCACGGCAACTTGGTTCACCCTGCTCGTGTGACCCCTCAGTTGTCCGACTATTTTACCTTTCAGCGTATCCCATATCAAGCAGCCATGATCTGTGTAACTGGCGAATATCAATGCACCAGAAGCCGAAAAATCAACTGATACTACACCCGATGTATTGATCTCGGAGTTAAATGATTGAGCAAGAACTGGATAATCTTCTGGAATCACCAAACCGTCCATCCCAGATAATTGCAGCTGGTCTGATATGCTGCCTCCAGAAATTGCCAGCGGCTGTTGCGAAAGACTGAGTTGATGCCTCTTGGTGGGATTATGGACCATGCTGTACTCTTGTGCTAAATTCGGGGAGTATGCGTTCATTTCGCAATCAGATCGCAGATCAAACAACCTCACATAGCCATCATCTGAACCAACAGCAAATGTCTGACCACCAGGAAAGAACTTTGCAGTATTGACGTCACTTCTTGAAACAAAGAAAGACTGCACGGCCTGTTTGACCCTTGTATCTCTGAGCCTTGCGTAGCCATCAGAAGCACCGGTTAAAAACAACCGACCACCGTCCGCTTCATAGTCATTATGCAATGTTAAGCATAGGATATCCCCTAGATGATCCGCATATTCGTTTTTCTTGACTCCCTTCTGGAGGTCCCAAACACAGCATGTCATGTCTCCTGATGTGGTGACAACAGTTTTGTCATCAGTAAAGGCACAATCAGAGATGTAACAAGTATGACCCTTGAGCAGACAGGCTATGGAGCTGGTGGGTCCTAACATTTCAGTTCCACCTCTGCTGGGTTTAATATCTGGCAAACCCCCGTTGGTTTCGTATATGGTACAAGAGTTATCCAGGCCTGCAGCTGCAATTAGAGAACCATTGGGAGAAACTGCACATGTGAACACCCATTGTGAGTTGAGAGGAATGGCGTTTACCTTAAGCGATGTTGCTGTATCCCATACAATCATGAACCCATCCTGTGAGGCTGACAAAAGATGGGTGGAGTTAGAGAACCACCTGATGCAAGCAATCTTGTTGAAATGACCCTTCAGTTTGTGATATAACTTAAAATCTTTCTCACATGCTGTAGATGTTACTCCTCTTGACAATGCAGCCGCATCAACTAAAGTTGTATCCCGCATGCGACGTTGGGCATTTCCTATCAGCGCATAAAGTTGCCGTGTTTCCTTACGCCCAGATATGATCCGTTGCTCGATGGAGTTTCGGCTCTTCCCTTCCATTGCTTTGGTGTTTGGTGAACTCACCAGCATTCCCTAGTTTTGAGTCTTACGTCTAAAGTTGGGTGCAAACATGTACTATAATAGCACATGCAAGAGGCCTCAAAGATATTGTGTGAGGGCCACTTCAATGATGTAGAACGGATGTGTATTGGTATGCGCGGTTTACGAACGTTGCCAACGTATTTCAAAAAGGCAATATACCAAGATAAAAGTAGACCCTAGCTATTTGATGTATATGGTTATGGGACAGGGCTTTCATTAGACTTCAGAGTCGAATGCTTCGCAAGCTGTCCTAGGTCTTACCGGTGGTAAAACGAGGAAACATTACAACACCCTCCCCGGTGTGAGTCTCCCTGGATCGAATTGGGGAAGAATTTCGTCTCCTCGCACTCCTAGTCTTCCCTACAGGTTTGCACTGCTCGCTGCTGGCCCCTTGAGCGCCATAATATGGTTCTAAGTGTAACGGTAATGTTGCAAGTTGGCGGGTTCATGCATAGGTCCGCTGCATGCACCCTAAGACACTGTGCATACGAAGGGCAGCTGTAACCAAAATTTGTCTTATCTCTTTGCTGCATTACGCAGGTTTAGGTTACAAGCGCAGCCTACAGATGCAGCTGTCTCTCTACGCTGTTGTCATGTCATTTTGTACATCTCCAGTCACATTGCAAGGCTAATGAACTGTCTGCGATTCTAGAAAAAAAAAAAGCAAGTTCGTACTAACCAGTAAATATTCTGAATATTCTATAAAATATCTGATGTGCTGGCAGAAATGTAATTCTATCTGTCAAATCTCCAACTTGTTACATCATGCTCTTGCTTCACTCAGATAGGGGGAACCAAACTGGCATGCAGGCTCTCTGTGTTTCATGCAGTCCCAACGACACCCAGGAGTAACAAAGAGAGGAGGGGAGATTGTGGGAAACGCGAGGAGTAACGCATGGCCGTCACCACCTGCCTTGTTCCGAGCGAGCAGTAATGACCCTCCTGTTCTATCTGTCAAACATTATTCACAAATATTCAGGGTATACTTTTCAATGGTTTGGTCGGAGGTACTGACTTTTTTTTTTTTCTACCGATTTACTTGGTCTGTTTAGGGCCGCCATTGCAGTTGGCAGAGAACAAAGGGGCATGTAGCTTTGGGCTCCTTAACCCAATTAGGCATGACACTAGAGGCATTGTAAGTAGCCGGTTATGCACCTGAAGCTCGGGATTGTACCATTATGTAAAGTGCACTACCATATGCTACAAGGTAGGCCCAATCCTGAAATGCTCATAGAAAAGAAGGGCAACGATAACATTCACGAAGCAGATGCGGATTGATACTTAGTTTTGACCCGCAGAGTTGTATAGGTAGCTAGTGGCAATCGGAAACGAATGGTATTATATTCTCGATAGCCGAAGTAAATAGTGTGAAATTTGATACATAGTATATTGATATGCTACCCATACGTACGCTAGGTTGGATTCTTTTTTTCGACGTATGCATCAAGCAGCTGCAGGCTGACAGGAGAATCATTCGAACCTACAGTAGGACTGGCCTCTTCCAACAGCTCGAACGGTTTCACCTTGAAACCATGAAAGGTGTTAGAGCGTGAGCTGTATAGAAACAGACGTTGCAGGGAATTAAGATGTAACAGGCCATCTCTCATGTTCATGTCCTTCAAGAGAAACACCAGTTTGTTATTGTAACTAGGGGGTGCGATGTTGAGGATCTCAGCAGTCGACTTGCTCACTTCCTGAACATTCCCCCCACCAACCATTGACGTCTGTCTGTTGAGCGCCAAATGATTCGAGCTCGTCGCAGACAAAGAACGTGGGGTGCCGTAAATCAAACCCGATGAATGAGTGTTTGGAGAAAGGAACTGCTGATTTGAGGGAGTTCCCGTAGACCTTACCATAACACTCTGCTGTGTCGAACTTGCAGGTGTTGCCGGCGTTGCACCAGAGGAGAGGCCCTCCGATATGAGCACCTTGATCGAGAGCAAGATATCGTATAGTAGATTTTTGAGCCTAAAGTTCCTGTTTATGGATTTCATGTTGAAGAGTTTGGTGAGATTCTGTAGAAAGAC
This sequence comes from Kuraishia piskuri, assembly GCA_030567595.1. Lineage (NCBI taxonomy): Eukaryota > Fungi > Ascomycota > Pichiomycetes > Pichiales > Pichiaceae > Kuraishia > Kuraishia piskuri. The sequence goes on from JAJLSM010000021.1 coordinate 20,873, forward strand.
ATCCTTCTGCAAATCGGCAGATCTCTTCATCACCACCTCAACAAGGAAACCTTTGTGAATTAGTATCACCTTCGCCAAAAGAGACACCCCTATATCGAACTCTTTCTGGGTAATCTGTTGATCGTTAATCTCGTTCTCCTCATGTTTGAAATCGGTGGTACTATTGTCCCCTTGATTGTGTGATACACCCTTCGCTTGTAAATTGCTGGATGACTGTTTTGTTTTCTCGAGTGACTTGCTGCTATTCTGTTGCTCAGCACCACGCTCTAGTGTGTTACACAGGAATATAAGCTTCTCCAAAGCCATATTCAGAGAGAATATAAGTGTCTGTGGTAGAACGACACTTTTCCCGCCGGCGGCAGATGTGTTAAGGTTCTTGGAGCAATTGGAAATTATACTTGCGAGGAATTCCACTATGTTGGCCCTGTTGTTGGCGGGTACAACCACCTTTGGGAATATGTCAGATGAAAGGAAAAATTCTTCGCAAACATGCATCAACGTCAAATTGACAGAAGGCTTGACATGTTTAAAGAGCTCCCCAACCAGCATTCCATGTTCAGCATTCTGTATGTCGTCATTCTCCGATTGCTGAACAAGCTCCATCATTATATGCATCAAAGTCTCGCGGATGATCCCGGTATAGGCAGGTGTGTCCACTTCAGCATCATGGAGATCTTTATCCAAGAGGAGCCTCATCAACACCTGGCATAGAGGTAGGTTGATTGGGCCCATATTGCGCAGTAACTGCTTGAGCTGTGTAGTGCTTGAAGCGCTCCGTCTGTCCAGCAGTAGCATACGATTGAACAGATCAATCATCACGCTGCTCGAGGAAGGATTGGCATCTACAAACTCAAAAAGCGCCTTGGGATCAAGCAACGCCAGGGATCTGAGAGCATCTATCACGCCCTCCTTGTACACATGTACAAAAGTGTTATTTGTGGGGGCTTCTTCAATCGAGTCACCCACAATAGGAGTAGACATAGGTGTGGATATGTTGTGGGATATCGGTGTAGGCATATGTGCGACTGTCGTCATCTGTGTAAGGGACTCCAAATCATTCTGGTGCTGTTGCCGCTGATGGGCGTGTTCTACGGGTATCGAGGAGGGTTCAAATCCTGTCAGTACCGATAAACCCGCCATTCCGGGCTCATCACCGGGATCGCATATTCCTGAGCAAACCACCTTGAAATGGGTATCCGCCTGCAATACCTCAAACTCCTTTCTCGCAACGTCAAGAGCAGCGGAGGAGACGAAATGAAGATTATGCTCTCCACTGAGAGGCGGAGACATTGGGGAGACAACAGAGTCGGATGTATAGCCCGATGGACCAAAAACCAGGTCCCATATCAACCTCTTACACAGAGATATGTTAACACTGTCATCTACACTACAACAGTGTTCAAGGGTCTCGCATAGCCCTTTGAGATCAGCGATATTATCCAACAACACATTGATACACACTCTCAAACTAGCACCGTAGTCCAAAGTCAACGACGGAGCAAGAATCTTTTGCAAGTACGCATGTAGTTGGGTGTCAAAATCGTGTCTCTTCAACTGGCGCAACCCGTACATTCCCTTGACAAATGCCTGCTTCATCCCGGCTGCCGTTTCAGTATCTTCCGGGTCATATCCTCTGATCAGATCAAAGTACCTAGAAGCAATCGTTTGGAAGGTGTGCAAAAACAGGTTCGCTTTCCTCAGGTCAGCTATCGATGAAGCTCCCAGATATACCAAATCCTCTTTGGAGATGTCACCAAAGGGCCTGACGGATGAATCAGGGCTCTCCATCTCATCCAACACCGGGACATCCGATAGTAGATCAATGTTGAGGTTGGAGAACTTTCCATTGTACATACTTGGAAGAGCGTACAGTTTAGACACGATACTGTGCAAACAGTTTTGAATGGTGTTAACTGACACGGTCTGTCCCGGAGCTGGCTGTGTAGTTGTAGTTGCGCGGACAAGCAAAGGATAGTTTGCACGAACCAGCTGCAAGAGAAGATTCAAGGAGGCATCGGAATCAAACTCAATATGGTCTCCATAGCAGTGCAATAGTCCAGCAAAACATAACAGGAAGGTTGATGTACTCAGCAAGTTCTCACTCACACTATACAGTGCAAGAATCTTCTCTTTGCTGAAACGAACTGTTTCTGGATTGCCCAGACTGCCCAGGGAACCAATACGATATCTCATAGTTTCGAAAAGCCAGTCAGCCAAGAGATAGCGCATGCCAATTTGCAGATTACCGAAAGCCTCCCAGATGTTTTGCATTTCAACAGTGAACTCGGCCAGATCTGTCACATTTGCCTCAAATAATACGTTCAAAAGAGCTTCCAGCTTGCTTTTCGCGGCATCAAAGCTTATCTGGTTCATTCCGCTTGCCTCTGATGAAAGGTTACGCAGCATCTTATTTACATTGTTATCGTTGAGGATTGCCAAATTCCGAAGGATCAAAATCGGAATAGCACATGTTCTTTTAACATCCGACAGAAAAATCATCCCAGAAGCAATAAGCATTCTGGTGTATGAGGCAACGACAAAGAGGTTCACTCTGTGGAGTTCGTTGACAAGTATCAGGAACAAATCAAGGTTGTAAGAGCTGTTTTCCTGGAATTCGCTGTGCATTCCATATACAAAATCCAAAGCTTCCTTTTCCAACTCCAATCTCATCGATTTGTACTTCTTGCTTGACTTGGTCATTTGACGGATCTGTTCTAGCCGTGTGCGCAGTATGGATATGACAAGATACACTCCCTTGGAGCTTGTGGAGTCCCTAAAACTGGACACTGACCACCGCAAGATGAGTCTCATATTGGATGACCAGTCATTTGGATTTTCCTCGGTCTGGTTATCTTCAAAGACCAAAAGTGTGAGCTTGTGAATACTGTCTCTGTTGAAGTCCTTCTCAAAGTTATCCAGTTTGCAAATTATCGAGCAACCAGTAGCGGCACCCCCTTCTTCGTCCTGAGCCAGCATGTCAACCATCAGAGACTCGTTTCTATAAGAGATGAGTTTGAACTGTTCGTTCACCAGTGGGTTATTAATGTCGATGATACTCTTGCAGATAGGCTTAAGAGCTGCCCAAGAGTTGGGAATTATGAAAGAGTCGGCATTATAGTAAAACAAGTATCGCACCAGGAAGTGCATCTCACGCAGGAGCCGACGTGCAAGTTCATGTTTGTTGTTATGTAAAGCATAACAAATTTGCAAGAGATTCTCGCTGAGTTCTTTCGCAAGGTAGTCCACCTTTAAAATTTTGAACCAAAATAGCTTCACAAAGATGATATGCATGGATAAGGTTTTGAATCTATTCATCTCTTCGTCAAGCAAATGCTGGGCCTCCTGTGCTGTTTGATGTGGGGATCCTAGTGTGCTGGCTGCAGACGTATCTACCGAATTCTTGAGGTACTTAACCACCCACCCGAGAAACAGCTCCTGGTTGAGCAAGCCCTCCAGGTAGAGGTTCGCACACAACGTGATGACATAGTTGAGCTGTGACTGCCATCTCTTCGATGCATCTTTATCTTTTGTTGTGAAACAGCCCTCATTTATCTTTTCGATGAATGATATTACCTGGCAAGTCCACTCTATTGTCCAGTTGTTGATGAGTGCAGTGGCATTTCCGGGCATACCTGACTGGGTGGCTTTCCTCTTTAACACCCTGTGTTCGTTTATGGATACGCATCTAATCAACCACATGGCTCTGGGAGCAGGCACATTGAATTCGCAGCATTGCTCGAGCAGATCTCTATTCCTGATTCCATGCGGTATGGCACGGGACAATTGTCTTAGGGGAGAGGCAGTGTCTGCGAGTTTCTTGATCCACTTCACCTTGTTTGGATCTGTTAGTGTAACCCTTGGTGGAGGTTTGAAAGTACTCTTGGTTCGCACTTTGCTCACAGTACGACGTTGGTTGATGGCCCTTATCATGAATTCACTCAAGTTGTTAAACTTGATGTTGGATATAGAAGTGTCAGGTGCAGCTGTCTGGTTGTTTCCTGTGTGTGATGCATTACTGTGGAGGAGCTGATTTACTATACTCCTAGCTGATAGTGATTCATTCCCCACTACAGGAACTTCAAAGTATCCTCTTTGGAGATGCCCTCTCATCAGGAGGTCGTCCTGCTGTGTATGTTTCCACAGCTTGAAATCAGGATATACATAATTCTTTGACTGTGCTTGCCCTGCAGTCTGATGTATTGAAGTTGCTGTTGATGTAGGGTCCTCACCGTTCAGCGGATAGACACCTTCTGGTCTTTCAATGGCATTCCTCAAAAGAGGCTGCTTATTGGTAAAGCCATTCATGGTAGTTGTCTGTGCATGTAGTGTGTTTTAGATCTTGCGCTGTCCATTCAAGATAGAATATTATTGCTCGCTATTTAAGTGTCTCGTGTGTTTTCACCACTTTGTGATTCACTTGTACAATATAATTTGGCTGTGAACTTTAAGTGGAGTATATATGCAGCAAAATATTGCACACAAGCAAGTACTCCAGCAATGGCGGGGTGGGTGAGTGTGTCTGCAAGATTAGTCAAAATCTAAATTATCAATGAGGAATATGACCTCTCAATGTCGATAATATCACTCTTTTAGTAAATGCCAGATCGATCTCCAACCTCTCCAAGATCATTGCCGATTTTGGAACTCTCTCTCTCTCTCTCTCTCTCTCTCTACACTCTAAACGCTTCCTACTGCATGTCTGATGAGTACCTCGGGGTCCTTCCTGCGTTAAGAGTGAAGGGTGTGCGCCAAGTGTGTACAGGTTCGCGTGGAGAGGAGGCAAGCGGAGGAACGTATCTCTTGGTAAGGGGTGTGTCGTCACAGGTGCAATAGGTGGGTGGGACAGTTGCGATGATGAGGGAGAGAGGCTGTTGTGGGGACGGAAGCCGTATATGCCGCGCGTTAACTTGGGTGCGTAATTCTGAGCGCACAGGGTTGCAGCACCCAAGATAAATTCGTCTGCAGTGGTGATTGGTGACTCTCCTGTGTGCTTCTCTCTCTCTTGGGAATCATGCAGACCCGACCTCATTAGCGACGGTATGCGTGAGACAGGCATCGATAAGGATGATGCTCCTCTTAAGTGAGGGGGGGAGGAGAATAGAGGTAAGCCAGCCCGCATGCGTGGGTGGGGTAGCAGAAGGTGAGTAGGGCTGGGTAGGAGAGACAGCAGGGTCATTGCCTCGAGCATAAATTTCTATTGTGTTTACATTTGATGTAATATTCTTGCAGTGTTTTTTTTTTTCATTTGTTTGTTTGCATGTGCCAATACGTATCTATAGGATGCCTGGGCTTTGATTGAAAAACACAGCCTATGGTAGTGGTTCACCCGAACTGCTGAGTCTGTTCAAATGGAGATACACATCTGTGCCGTAACCTTCCATGCTTATCAGTTTGAGATCGCCGCCAAAATACCTCGCATATAGCCTACTGATGGGTAACCCATATCCGTAGCCAGCCATGGGGGCCTTGAAATCGCTTCTCATGTCACCGCCGGCAACCTCAGGCACAGACTCCACTGTTGTGTATAGATAGGTCCAAATCAGTGGGATGGCACTTCTGGGGATTCCACCACCTTCATCTGAAATCTTGATGGTGATATCCTCGTTGCCCTCAGACACAATGATTCGGATGGGAGGGAATTCGATATCCTCTGGGTCCTTATCGGGGTTGAGCTTTAGATGGTGTTCAACTGTGGCACGCAACGAGTTCTTGAGAGTCTCGAAAAGCATATGGACAAGGTGACCAGGAACATACATGAAGGTCAGATCGTCCGGACAAAAGAGCTGAACTTTTGGTGCATCAAAGAGTCCATAGTGCTCTTCACACGTGAAGCGAGCACTATCTATGGCATCCCTAGCGATATCTGCGACATTTGTGTTGAGACATATGATCCCCACATAGTCATCGTTGAGATAAGAGTGATCCTGGTTGATGGCAATTTGCTGGCCAATGAGCATTCTAATTCCAATACGAGACAGATAGAATCTGTCCAGAAAGGAGTGGATGTTGCTTTCCACATACAATGCCTTTGTCTGGTGCTTCCACTCCTGCACACCTTTGGCCACCGTTGCGACCGTTGCGTCGTGTCTCTTCTTGATAACCCGCAGAACATCAGTCACCTTCTTGTTATATGAGTACACCTCAGGTGGATATGTAACATTAGTTGGACAACCCACGTAGTAGCGTTTCTTTTTGCATCCCTGAGGACCCATATCCTCGGATATATCACACACTAAGCCTGAGGGATCTTCTTCTACCTGTGCATGAGGAGTGGTGACCATCTGGTGCCTCTCCAGGCCCTTCTCATGATCCTCCCGGTTGTGTCCAATGACGAGTCCATCATCGTCAAAGACAAGGTGCCTCTGAGTAGTCTTTGGAGGGTTTCTATTTGTTGAAGGATAGTAGAGGTTATTGTGGCCATCACCATACAAAAGCTGTCTCAGGTCTTCGTCTATCACTGGCTTAGGCAGAGAGGTGAGCTCGTCAAACGACTGGGCATACCAATCTCTAACGAGCTGGATGGATGGCATTTTGTTGAGATCATCGGGCAACTCCTCAAGCTCTTTGACTCTATGGGCAAGTCTTATCGGTAGCTCTTCCACGATGAACTGTGAGGCATGAAACAGCGTGCCTGCAGAGGGCTTGGGGCCAAATTGCACCATCTGTCGCAGAGAGACACCTGTCGGTGGGAACCGCGCATATCTATATATCGAGTCTCGCAGCTCTTGGGTGAGTTTCCAGCTCATTTTTCCTCTATAATGTAGTGTCTGTTTCGGTCGTCGTAGGTTGCTTGTGTGCGCTCGTGGGGGTGGAGCTCAGTTTCACGGCTCAACTCTCGCAGTAGGCCGTCTCTATGTGGGGTATGAGGTGCCAGTCTGGGGATTCTCACAGAGGGACAGAAGATAGGCTACTCATAGACTGACAAATGCAGCATACCATGTTATTGGATCATATGTCCTATCCAGCTAGGAATCAGAATACTCTTTCACCAAACAACTAAATGATAAAAGAGAGAAAAGACCAAAAATCACCAGAGGGCCCATGAGTCAATCAATCAACCAGCGCTTCCAATGCATGTGCTGCCCCACAAAATCTGCAAGCTGCTAGGGCCGCAGACCCAGTGACATAGGCCCTTCCATCGTGGCTGATCGTGTTTACGGAACAATGGAACAATTTGGGGTAGTGTGAAGCACGAGACCGCTCGCAGAGGGTGGGAGAGCCTGACGAAGGCTGGCCGAAACCAACCGAGGCTACGGCCGCATAGGCTCTCTATGGGCTGTGAGGGTCAAGAGCCAGCAGAAGAAGCACATAATAGTCAATCCGCTATATATAGCAGAATATTCAGAACACCAAGTCGGGATTATTTGACTTAATTTATACTGAAGGAGGGCTGGAGTTCTATAGTAATGCTCCATCCAACTATTTGTGGCTGGTTGAGTAGGAGTGTCTTAATGTTATTAATAAGAAATCATTATCTCTTTTTTGATCGTTCAGATCAACTACACAGACTGCCAAAAGAGCCTAGTGGAAATTAGAACGTCGTAGGAAGAAGAGCACAAAAGTGCCATTTTTGAAATCAGAATATTCCCCCTTCTTTTGCAAGATTCTCTAAAAATTCCTGTGCCTGCTTTCTTTTGAAAGAAGTTAATAATACCTTTCTGTTACTATCTGTTTAAAAGGTATTATACTATAGTACTCTAGTGAGTGTACCCTTCCAATAAAGGCACGCAATGAGTAGGGCCCCGGCTTCGCGTATTGTGCCTACCATTCCGAACGTGTGCTGTAGCCGCCGATTCGGAATAGGCATTGGCAGATCCGACCTCCCCCTTCCGTTATAGCCAGCCATTCCTCCGGATATTCATCCTTCCTCACGGCATCATTTCGGGAGACGGAAGGAGGCGATAGTATACGCAATTCGACGCTTAGGAGCTCCCTGGAACGGGGGACTACTACGTATTCACGGTGTGAGTTACGCAACGGTCCGATAACACGACTCGGCCCCATGCCGACCTGCCTAGCAAACCGATAGACTCCCGACCGACGGACGGTTCGACACTAGAACGAGCGGGGTGAACCGTCGGGTTGAAGTGATGAAAGTGCTGTTTATTGAAAATTGTGAAATTTTCGTTTATAATGAAGTGATAACGATAAAGTCATTTTGAAAATACTTATCATAACATACATTTCTCATACAAAAAAATGACTATAGCCCTAGACAATGGGCAGTCCTAAATGCCGAGAGCCTTCCTGCAGATAGATACGAGAGGGATGAGCTCAGGTCCGGTCCACCTGCCAAAAAAGTAGAGTAAACTTGCAACATCACCACATCAATTCCGTGGCATGATTGATTGCGTTAAGTAGCATTGCGCTCCTGGTCTCATTATAACAAAGGATCAATCACCCATTTGGTGAAATTGTTACCATAAGTTGGCTCTCATGTATGTGCATATAGCATTTCATCATCGAACGTACATTAAGATTCCAATTGTCTAAAAATAATTGTAAATAGAAACATCCCACACACCGTTGCAAATGCAAAGAGATGGGAACATTGAAAAGTAAAAGGAGGAAGCCAAAAAAAGAGGAATAAATAACCGTGAAGAAAAAGACCCAACTAATATTCGCGAAACACTGGCACCTGTCCAAAAGAGACCACTCATTATGTCCTGCTAACAACACCCGCAACTGCCTCGTTGACATTATTTATATGATTTTTCACCATCCCTTCCACTCTTTCCTTGCCCAACATCAGATTTCCCACACCCGATCTGAGGATATCAATGAAGTCATAGTACAACTTCACATACTCGGTATTGCTCCAAACAGTCTTATCCACGAGCTCAAACTTGTTCACAGCAAAGATCATCATAAGCAGAATGAGCATAGGCAGCCAGAAAAACAGTAGTCTCTTGTCGTTAGACACCGTCTTCCTCTTTGCATTAGGGAAAAAGGAGAACACCACATCCTCAGAGGCATCATTGCTAGCACCCTCCTCAACGGCTGATGCTGCTCCGGATGAAGCGGTAATGTAGTCCGAGCTGAGCTTGGAATGTAACTTGGTATTAGAAACCGGGAACAAGTCATCATAACTGGGCAAGGAATCCTCCGCTTGAGAAACACCGCTGATTGAACCACCTGTCAAAGCATCAACAGGTGAGCTGCCGAAAACGTTCATGACCCTATTCCAGAGAGCATTGTTGTTGTTGACAACAGCCTCAGCTGTCACCAGTGGCTGCTCGATGACTGCTCTTGCCGACAGTGCACCATTCTGCTGCTCCTCTTCCTCCTCGCCATCGCTGGAGGAAGAAACGACCTCTTCACTATAATCCATATCCTCGTCATCTGCAAAGTCTGTATCATCGTACTGCAAATCATCCTCGTCAGTCAGAGAACCGGTATGCGTGTTACTAGAAGAAACGCCCTTCTCTGGGGACACCTTTGCCCCAGCACAGTTACTATCAGCAATCATGCGAGAAACATGGCATCTTAAGCCGTTGTCGTCGCTTACCGAGAACATCGAGTTGAGAGAGTCGTTCGACATTCTACGGTTGAACTCCCTAAAGGCACGATCCTCACTGTTATCGGACTCGCTGTCGGAGTGCACGTAGTAATCAATAAGATCCAACAAATTAGGGTCTGCAATATCGCGCAGAGTGACACCGTTTCTGATCCTGAGGGAAACCTTTGCCTTACATTTAATCAGTGCCTCTGCAATTTCTCTACTGCCGTTGAGCAACGCGAAATGCAAGGGCGTGAAGTCGTTGATATCTTTGAAATCAACTTTAGATCCTCTGTTAAGCAAGAACAGCACAATCTTGAGGTAGCCCTTCATAGCTGCAAGGTGCAGGAGGGTGTGACCTTCGGTTGTGCAAATTGCCCAGTTTGGTGTAGAAACAGGCGAGTTAGGCAAATCCATCAACACCAAGAATCTCAACAAGATCTCTTCCTGGTCAAGAGAAGATTGCGACAGTTCCTGGACAGTTGTGGTAGCCTTGATTAACCAATCATTGTTGACAGAGCCACCAACTTCCTCTGCTCGGTCTGTTGCACCTCCACTGGCCGGGACTACAGAGCTCCTGCCATTACTGCTGTCAGTGTTGTTGCTACCGATGATCCTCTTTGCAATGTGTTTGGCATCCTCGAGCTTACCATTCATCTTGAGACCAACAATTTGCAATGCAAGCTCCACGAGCTGCCTGTCGGAATCATCGGTGTAGGTGAATATCTGCTGGGGTGTTGTGGTGCTCAGCTGCGCCAAATGCTGTGCGTCCTCCGAAGAGTGAGACTCGGATGTCGTTTCTCCGGTGATGACGGAGGACTTGCGTTTACTGCCACTTGCATCCTCAGCCACGTCGAAGGTAACAAGGACTGGACCAGCCTGCGAGGCAGGAGGAAGATATGTGACGATGGTGGAGTCGGACCAGCAATGAGTAGCCATGGCCAAATTAGATCCAAAACGCACCGCAAGACCTGGACGGAAGTTGGACCCCAGCAGTGTGACTTCTATGCCTCCTCTGATTGGGCCCTGGGAAGGAATGATCCTCTGAATATATGGCATATTGCTTCTCATCTGTGACAGAGCATTCTTCTGCGAAGTGGCAAGTGCACCGAGACCAGCCGCTGACGCAGAAGATGTAGAAAGGTAGTTGGATAGCCTGTCTGGGGTAGTGCCACTGGCACTTGATATGGAACCGAAAAGGTGCTGTGGAGAATGTTGGTCGCTGCTTATTGGAGAAATAGGCTCCCTCTTTACCAGCCCACCCGAATTGAGAGAAGAGATATCCTTCGACACCGCACGCTCTCTCTGCTGCGAAATACTTCCAGTGTAGATTGCATCCACTTGCTCACCCAGCAAAACTCTCTTCTGCTTCTTGGCTAGGCGAGAACTGTTCGCATCGGATTGGCTACTGTGGAGATCACTTGAGGACTCCTCCAAAGAGGGTGGTGAGAGGGCCTGGGTGAATGGCTTAGTGGCAATACCTTGAACGCTAGCCGAGTTAGCCATTCCACTAACATTGGCAGACGAGTTTGACTTTTTCCTGTCCATGATCATGATATGAGAAGATAAAGTCTTGCCCACGATTTCCCCATGGTGGTTCTTGATAACAGCGTACAACTGGAACCCCGTGTTCTCTTGATGGTGACGACAGTAGCAGATAATACGTGCCATGATGTCAATTCTCTTTTCAGAAACACCATCAGCAGGCGACGCCAAAGCTTCCTCCACGTTAGACGGTGATGTCATCATCGATGCCATAGAATCGTCCTCGGCATCTGCGGTTGTCTGACCAACACCGGTCGGGCGTGGGAAAGATATGATCTCCTTGTGGTTGAAGATGATTGCTCTCTTGGGAACGTTCACATTCCAGTTGAGACCATCCTCCATTGTACCATTCTTACGCCTTGAGGCTCTCTTGAGCTCTCTTCTCATACAACGGCTACAGACGTTACAACTACGGACACCAGACACAGGCACATCGTTGCCATTACCTTGCTGTTGTGCTGGGGAACCCAGGGGTGAGTTGCTGTTAGAGTAGGAGTCATTCCCGCTTGTTACGACATGAATATCCAAGTACAGCATGTGTGGTTGTATGCTCTCGGGTATAGAGCCACTGACACAAAACTTTGACTTGGCTATGGTATCATTAGGCAGGTGTAGCAGGAACTGTGGGGGAGCCGGGGAGATGGCAAGGGTGACTTTGATCTGCGTCTCCACTCTGGAATAGGCAGGCAAACCAAGAATGCTCAGCTTGTATGGGAGAGTAGGGGGATCGGTAGGATCGAGATATTCTCGTGGGATTGGCATTCTCACCTGGGGAATCAACCGCCTCAGTTCCGAATCGGAAGGGTTGTTTAAAAAACCTGGGTTGGGAGCACCAAAACGCACCTTCATCAGCTCCGCTCTTGACTGCTCGTACATGTTGAACTCGTCTGACTGGGCTGCAGAAGGAGACTCTGCAACGGCACCATTTGGATACAAAATTTGTCTTGCTGCTGCTTTAGACTGCATTTGAGATTGACTTTGATTCAATTCGGGAGGCAGTATTTGGCCCTGGGGTTGTTGTTGCTGCTGCTGCTGCTGCTGCTGCTGCTGCTGTGGTTGCTCAACTCCTGTCTGGAGTAAATCAGCCGCACTTGCCTGTGGGGGTGTCAACGGCTGATCATCCATCTTGCTGTCCATATTGCTGGAGTTGCTTGTCATATCGTCGTTGATCTCTTCGTCTATGTTAAACAGCAAGCTGTTGAGATTGTCGCCAGGAGAGGCGAGGAAAGAATTGAACACCATTTCGTCGTGGGTACCCTGCCCGAGCTTCACGAAAGAAGCCATTGCCTGATCATCAGTTTTGGGAGTGGTCATATTAGTGTTGATGTTGGCTGTGCTTTTGCTGAAATCTGTGTATCCATTTCTTGTCTCATATAACCTCGAGTCCAGGAACTCATCCAGGATATCGTTCTGCTCCTCAAGTTCATTGAATCCACCCTCTCCCTGCTGCATTCCTGCCATCATGAGGGTATCAAACGCCTGGTCAGATATAGACATTGTGAAATAAAAAAAAAAAACACAACACTTCCAGTTTGTGTAGTGGTTTACAAAGGGCTTGAGAGCACAGGGTCTCTACCTGACTCCGTCACCTCGGCGTGAAGGCTTAAGCAAACAAACCAAAAAAAAAGAGTAAAACACCAACTTGGTCAAAGAAATATTGTAGAGCGTGCTGAAAATAATCAATAAAACTAAAATAGTACTTGTTTCAACACCGACTTTTCTATACACCACGTTCCGTTTCTGTACCTTTGTCTATTCTCGCATACGAAACGTGCACTTGATGTGTTTTTTGTCGTGGCCAAAGTAAACGAGGGCCTTCAAGGATTTACATACATACACTCACTACACGTACAGAGAGACGGGACCCACAACATAGCACAATGACTAGGTAGTGTACAGCTACACAAACTACCTTGCGCATCCTATGGGTGGTGGGTGGAACACCTACTGTAAATGAGGGGGGTGGAGAGGGGAGGGGCGCAATGTGGCAGAGTTCATTCTATTGAGTTCAGCAGGGTGAGAGGCGTGCAGATCCCAATTACGTAGTCAAGGCTTGACGCTGTAAGAGTTACACTCTGGACGGCTGCATGAAACCTAGGAACTTTACGCAAAGAGGAAAATTTGTTTTGGTTAAGAGCCATGTGCATGCTACGCCCCCACAGCCCACCCTAAGGAACTACAGCCAGCTGTACAGCTCAGCGTGTTGGCTTCACCACACACACATTGGCTCCTTACATAGAGCGGAAGAAAAATGGTGGGTTGACCCAGCATGTATTGGCTGGGTACTGGCTGGATGTAGAGCAGTGTTGCTGTGAGGGATGTAGGTCAGGCAGCTGGGTAGGGTGGGAAGGTGGTGTGGATTGTTGACTTGGATAGATGGGTAGGAAGGAGATTCGTGTAAGGATAATGTATGGTAGTGTAGTATAGGGTAGTGTAGGGTAGTTTAAGTATGCACAGTAGTGTGGGTATCACATAATATATTTTGGTTCTGGCACAGCTGCACGAATGCGCGCGAGGAAAGAGAAGAGCAAGTAGCTTGCTCTTTGCTCCAGTATGGAAACAACGTTCAGGGAAGAGCCGTTCACGGAAGAGCCGTTCACGGAATCAGTTCTTATCTGTAGTAATGATTGTCACTCCGATTACAAGATGAATTAACAAGAACATACGATATCATGTTTTACTCCAACGACCACACATGTCGCCACTGAATAGTAAGCATAGTGTGCGATGCACTGCCCTACTTCTTTTTTTCTCCACACATAAAATGACCCCCCACCTCTCCTTTCATCATGTCCATATATAACCTCATCAAATCGATTTGCTGTCGTCAAGCCATCATCCTACCATTATAGGTCACAACGCCTGAAAGCAAAGAGTTAACAATACATATATTTTGCAACCACGAAATGTAGTACACATCAGCAGAACTGCCCCTCGCCCCATCTTCCAGTCGGTTCGTTGCCCCTCTTCTTCTCCATCCCCTCCCTATCTCCAAATCCTGTTAACTTAACCCAACAACCCTTCTACAACCAACTGCCCACAGCAGCACAGCAACAAAGCAGCCAATGATATATAACTACCAACGTCACATCCATTACATTAATATCCATTTCAATAGTCCCTTACAGGCGATGCTGACAATGACCTGCCCCTACCTCTAGACATGGAAGGTGTTCTGGATCTGTCGTTGTACCTCATTGGTGATCTGGATCTGGATCTGGATCTTGACCTTCCTCTGGGCTCCCTGTCATACCTGCCATATTCATCGTCCCTGGGTGATAGACGCCCACCTCTCCTATAATCCTGCCTATCATCGTCATATCTTCTCTCCCTGTAAGGACCACGGCGCCTGGGTGGTGGTCCTCTCCTGTCACGCACATCACGAATATCACGGCCATCACGGCCATCACGGCCATCACGGCCATCGCGGCCCCAACGACCATCACGTGTATCGCGTCTACGGTACTCACTCGGTCTTCCCCTACCACCCATTGGCTCACTCTTGGCCTTTTGAATCATCAGTCCTTTCTCCATGTCGATGGCAAAGTCACACTTGATATTTCCCGCATCTGCTAGTGCCCTATCACATCCTTCAACATCTCTGAACTCCACAAATCCATATTGCTCACCGTCATGCTTTCTTGGAGGCAACACGTCCACCCTTCCTAGCTCTCCATACCTTCACAGTGTTCTGTTAGTATATTACCTAACGCAAATACCATACCAACAGCACTATTTCTAATGGAATGGCGATTTATCACCACAAGATCACACTCACCTTTCAAATACTTCAGCCACGTCTCTTGCGGGTGTACCCCTCACGAACCCTGTAACATATACTGTAGAGTCCGGCATTATGCTATATACAATAATAAACAAAAGCTCTCGAAATTGCTTCGATCACAATCCGTTTGGGTTCTACCTTTATCTTGACTTGGGGAGGACCTCCAGTTTTTTTGGGCTTCCGCTGCTCGATTAATATTTCTATCGCCTGTGATGATCGTGCTCCGATTCTTGGAAAGTCGACGGAGTGTGTCGTCGTGGAACTACAGAAATCGTTTTGGTCCCCACAGTGTTGAGGCACGACCGAGAAGTGTTAGCTTCTACTACTTCTTATACTCCAATAACTCAGAGCATATATATATATAAATAATATGAATTATCACTATATTCCCCAGTTATGAAAATTTATTCTCAAGCGAGGTTATCCAATTGTTCCAACACACCAGAAAGGAAAGACCAGAGCATTAAACCTCGATATGCATGAGATGCAGCAACCAGTTTAGTTGAGATGATCACGCTTTAATCTGACTCCAATACATGTCTTCCTCAATTCAATTGTATCAAGATTTACTTTGTCAATCCGGTTTCAGAGACTCGGTCAGCATAATTTCTCAACTCGTTCAAACACATGAAGGCCTATTGTGTGAGAGCAAAGCGGATTGCCTTTACGTAGCTCCACACATGCAAGGCAAAGGTAGTGTGCATATACCGATTAAATATTTTTTGATATTTTTCTCAGTAAGGTACTTAGCCTTAACTAAGTAGATATCACAGTATATAAAGTGCTCCCTAGTTTCACCCACACAAAACCAGCTGCCCATTAACAGACGGTGCTCGTTAACATCATGGCTAAAAACTCCGCAAAAGTTGTGAAGGTGGCTACCGAGAAGCCTGCTGGTATCTTGAAGAAGGGCCAGACAGATGCTGTGGTTGATGCCGAGGAGGATCGGACTCTCTCCGATTCGACAGGGCAAGTTCAATTCAGAATCATCGTGGGCTCTTATGAGCACAACCTGCTATGTGTGTCTGTCATTCTTCCATCTGGTGAAAAGAAGACTCCAGTCTTCCAGCCTATTTTCCACTTCCAGGCCCACTCTCTATCGATTAGGTCAATTGATGCTGCCAAGAGATACTTGGTTACGGGGTCTAACGACGAACAGATCAAGATATATGATCTCCAGAAGAGAAAGGAGCTCGGAACCTTGCTGCAACATAATGGATCCATCACAACTTTGCAATTCTCAAGTGAAGGCTTAAGCTCTAACGACGACGGAGATACTGAGACCATTGAACACACTGAAAAGTCCGGTAAATGGCTACTTTCCGGCTCCGACGACGGTAAGATTGTAATATGGCGTACTAAAGATTGGGAAACATTTGGAATCCTTAAGGGCCATCAGGGTAGAATCAACGATTTGGCGATCCATCCTACAGGTAGAATTGCAGTCTCTGTCAGCGAAGATAAAACCGTCAGACTGTGGAATCTTATGACAGCCAAGAAGGCTTCCGTATTGAAGCTGAAGGGCAGGGATACCCTTGGCCAGAGTGGAAACTTTGTAGAGTGGTCTTCTGACGGAGAGTTCTTTTTCATTGGACTGTTGAACAAGATCCTCGTGTACAAAACCAGAGATGCCACCGTGCTGAAGAACCTTGGCTTTAAGTCTACACTCATGAAGATGAAGGTGGCTAATGTGGATAATGGTGAATACATTATCACTGCTCACAATGACGGTTCCATCCACTTCTATCCAATTGAGACTTTCCTCAATGCAGAAGGTGACAGCGTAGAGCCCTCGTTCAAGCTCGTGGGTCACGCGAACAGAGTGAAGGATTTCAGCATGTATCAGCATGTGACTCCAGATGGAGAAAAGGCTGGCCAGTATCTAGTTTCCATTGCATCAGATGCAAAGATCGTGGTGTGGGATCTCCAGAAAAAAGACCAAGTAGCGGTGTATGACACCGGTGAGAGGCTTAACGTTTGTTGCACCGTTCCAGAGAGCGTCGAGAAGTACGGCTCTATGAAGCCCAGATATGATGGTATAGATAAGGACGAGGTATACACTGAGAGTGAATACGAAAGTGACGGTGAGAATCTGAGGAGCATCATGAATGGAGAGCAGAGAAAAAAGAAGAAGGGAAAAAAGAGCAAACAGAGCAAGAAGATCAGCGTGGAGTACGAGTAGGAGAAATGTAGAATAGACAAAATGAAGCATTAAAAGACCGATAAAACAGTTATACGGCTCTTACTATTTTCATAATTTATGTCGAGAATAAAATTGCATAAAATCTTTATATTAAACCCAACACGACATAACAAAACATAACCAAACGCGTAGAGCAGACGACGGTTAATCTAATTTTGAACCTTCAATACACACAAATGAAGGATTACTACAGTCTTGCGACATGCTTGTCAAACAATGCCTTGGCTCTGGTCCAGACAGGGGCGGTGTCTCTCTCTGGTAGCTGCTTAAGAGAAGGCAACAAGTCCCTTACAAAAAACTCCGAGGCCTCTCTTGGAAGAAGAGATGGCAGATGGTCAATGGAAATCACCGAAAGCTTTGGACCAGCAGTGGTATCTACCTTGACAGTTGGCTCAGAGAACACTGTGGCAATGGTATAAACCGGAATTGGGTTGTGAGGGTTGGTAGTATCAGCCGACACATCCACAATTGTCCTAAGCTTTCTGTTCTCGTCGTTGAGCTGCTTGTAATCAACGAAAGGTGGGATTGGAGAAGAAAGATATATACAGTTGATGAAGATATCAGACTCCACTATCTCCTTGAAAGGACCACCTGGAGCAGTCTCCTTCATGTCCCACTTCTTGATGTTCTCCTCAGGGATACCAATCTTCTCAAGGAGATCAACGGCACCGGATCCACATCTTCCGAGGGCACCGATCACTAGCACGGTGGGCTTGACGCCGTCAGTCTTCTTGAGGGCCTCGGCCAAATCTGCCTTGATGTCGGTAACAAGAGACTCCTCGTTAGGGTATGGTAGCACACCTGGCAGATCCTCACTGTCGGGGTGAGTCTGCTTGAAAGCCCAGTCTCTGATTCCGAGAGCGGCGCCGGCAAAACCAGCGTAGAAACCAAAGGCAGCAACACGCCTGCCCTGGTCATTCTCAAGGAACTCTAGGTCGTAGAGAGTACCCTTTCCTTCGGGGAATCTCTTGAGCACATCTTTCCATCCGGCCTGGTCCTTGTAGCAGTGAGCAAACTGGATATGCTCGTGCACCAGTGGGAAAGACTCCTCTGGCAACTCCTTGAGACCGAGAATGATTCTCTCCTTTGGAGCAGATGGCCACGATCCCTCGGGAACAATCGTTGCACCAGCAGCAGCATACTCCTCCGACTTGAAAGTGGACTGAGAAGACTCCTCAACAAAAATCTCAAAGTTGCCGGTCTCGAGGAGCTCCTTGGTGGTAGCTGGGGTCAAGGCAGCTCTGTGCTCCAGAGGCTTCTTCTCGGCTCTCAAGTGTAGGATAACTTTATTAGACATCTTGGTAGTTCAATAATCAATGCTTGTGAAAGTTAGGAATGAAAAGATATTCAATTCCGCTTATCTCTATTTATGCTCAGCGAATTGTTATCGATTTTTCCAACAACACTATGTCGTTTTATGTTACTCACACCCCACCTCAGGTGGTATCGACTCATCCCGTTCGGTGCATTTTTCAACCCCAGCTGTCTCTCGCCTGCGAATGCAAGCAACCCGTTATGAATCACCCTGCGTCCCCTATTACTCACAGTGCGGCATAACCACAGTGCGTCACAGCAAAGGTAAGGCGCTTCTGCCATAATGTGTGTCCCTGTTGCACATCCAAGCAGCCTGCAGCGGCACGACACTACCACAATTCGGAGCCATTGCTGCTTACTACAGAGAAGCTCTGCTGCTTACTACAGAGAAGCTCTGCTACGCTACTACAGAGAAGCTCTGCTACGCTACTACAGAAAGGCTCCGGTACGTTACTGCATCTGTGCTGTGCGTGCAACGCCCACACAAACTAACACCAGAGACGCCCTCTGTTTACCAGACGCGTAAGTATGGCTAAAACATAGGCGTGCTACGTCTGTTTTCTAGCTGGGGCCATGCACTAAGTATGGGGATAGCACAGTAATAGAGAGACAGAGAGAGGAGAGAGAGAGATAAAGGGAAAGGACAAGAGGGAGGGACCGAGGGAACAAAAATCACTTAGCTAACAAAGGTGTCAAAATTACACTCAATTCACACACTATTTAAAAGGTTTCTGTCAACATACACACATTCAGGTGCTGCTGGTATATTACGCATTTGTCATGATCTCGAATATATGATCTCTCCTGCATAGCCCTTCACCACATTGATTTCATACCAGTGACACATTCGTTTTGCTCCTCTGTGGAATTGAGTCATAATAAGGGGCATTTTGTTTGCATATCCGTGATGTCTAACGGTCTGTTTGGCGCTAACAGCCCAAACAACTCCACACTACGCATCTCACCTCTGGTGTCCAGCCGACGCAAGGATTTCTTCTCCACGCCAAACAACCCCGTTGGGATACCACATCAAGTGACAAACTCGCCAAAGCTATTTTCCACTCCCGCTTCGAACAACAGCTCACAGTTAGACAAGCAGCAGGGGTTATTGGGGCAACACCAATCGCCTCATGAACTCGAGGCTCTCAGTCAGGCTGAAAGGCTCAGACTGTGGCGCCACGATGCTTTGATGCAACATCACTATACCACTGCAGAGTACATAGGAGATAAAGTATTAGCGCTCACCAACGATCCAAATGATGCCTTTTGGCTCGCAGAGGTATTTTTCACCTCGGGAAACTACCAACGGGCCAGAGATTTGTTGAGGGGTCCTGCTTTTGAAGAGTCGGTCTCTTGCAGATACCTTGCGGGCTTCTGCCTGATGAAAATGAACAAATGGGATGAGGCATTGGATGTGGTGGGTGAGGTAAATCCATTCAAATCTGAAAGCTCGGTGAAGAGCCCCGATGGCGGTATTAAGCTGGAGGCCTCCATGTGTTACCTGAGAGGTCAGATATATGCTAACCAGAATAACTTGCAAATGGCCAAAGAATGCTACAAGGAAGCAGTAATGGTGGATGTCAAGTGTTTCGAAGCATTTAATGAACTAGTGAAGACTCATCTGCTCACCCCAAAGGAGGAATGGGAACTACTATCCGTGCTTGATTTCGATGATGCCGACAACAACAATGAGCTTGTGAAGCTTCTATACACCACATGCTTGAACAAATATATGAATGTGGGTCTCTTCGAGGAGGCAGAGAGAAGACTGAAGGATGAATATTTCCTTGGAGAGAACAACGATGTTTTGGCTGCTAGAGCTTCGTTGTTCTTTGTACAGTGCAAGTTTGTTGAATGTCTTGAAATTTGCGAGAGGATAATCCAAAGCGACAACTTTGACTTTGAGGTGTTGCCCATGTACCTGAGCTGTTTGCATGAAGTGGGAGGAAGGAACAAGCTCTTCTTAACAGCACATAAACTAGCAGAGACTCATCCCAATCATCATGTCACCTGGCTTGCCATTGGAATCTACTACTTTTCCATCAGGAAGATAACTGAGGCACGAGTCTTTTTCTCCAGAGCCTCGATGATATGTCCCACATTCGGGGCTGCTTGGATCGGGTTTGCTCACACATTTGCTGCTGAAGGCGAGCATGAACAGGCAATCAGTGCTTATGCCACCGCCACAAGGCTGTTCCCAGGAACCCATTTACCCAGCTTATTCTTGGGGATGCAGTATTTGCAAATGAACAATCTGACATTGGCAGAAGAGTATCTTCTATCTGCGTACCCAGTTTGCCCCACAGACCCATTGTTACTGAATGAGTTGGGTGTCGTTCAATATCATAAGGGATCCCACCAGAAGGCGGAGTCTTTCTTCTTGAAAGCCTTGGCGCAGGCAAAGAACCTCAACAGCGATTCGAAAGCGTGGATGTCGATCCATGCCAACCTGGGACATGTTTATAGGAGAATGGGCGTTTATGACAGATCTTTGGAGCATTTCGACAAGGTACTGAAGGTATCCCCGAAGGACTCAAACATCTATGCGGCTATTGGCTTGGTGCACTTGAAGCAGAGGTCCATTGACAAGGCAGTGGAGGTTTTACACATGGCTTTAGCCGTGTCGCCAAACGATATCGTGGCTGCAGACCTGCTCAAGGCGGCACTCGAGCAGAACTCCGCCACATGTGGGGGTTCCTTCTTCGGGTTGACGGATGATATACAGAAGCTCAGCAACCCAACCACTGCGTATTCCAAGAGGGTAAGACAACAACAGGCCAAGAAGCGTTCTCTGCGGCCGATCAGCAGTCAATCTGCAAGCATGATGGAGACGCCAATTAATAACTCCAAGGTGGTGGCAGGCATGGTGGGGGCACTAGGAGGATCAAGAGAAGTGCATGATAACAAAGATCTGGATATAATGGCCGAAGACCTCAGAAGGGGCGAGGATTCAAGCGATGATGATGACGGTGAGGTTATGGAGCTTGAGAGTGAATGATTTATAGCTAACCCGTCCAATGCATATGTACACACACACACACACATATATATATATATATATATATTCACCAGCAACGCATTTTGAGTAAAATGACACCCCACTCTACACTGCCCATCCCTGCTTTGCCTAGTCCACTTCCAGTGCACTCCAGTACCCTCACCTTCTCCAGCGATTAAGTTTCATCGCAGTTGCAGGTGCCTCATGCGCCCCGTGAGAGATACGTCAGATTATACGAGGGGCCAAATGCGGCCGGCATCGCATTCCCAGTACTAATCATACACACAATTGTGATGTATAGTTAGCTGCACTACGCATGGCAGGTACATTGTAGGCATGATCAGGGAAGGATTGGAGGCCCAACTAGGACGTGGGAATGTGAATGGTCATTTTCATGCTAGAGACAAGACAAAGGCCATAACAGATTGGGAAGTGCCGCCAACAAGTTTATCTAAGTTGCGAGAGGTTGTCTATAGATAGGTATCACCAGGCTGTATTGCATCATCTGTGCACTCCCATCGTCTATGTGCAGCTTGATGTCGTTCCCGTCATAGGCTGATTTCGTATAAACAGAGCTGAGATTCACAATTAGTTGGGTAAGCAGATCTCCCAGAGCGCTCAATCATTACCATACAGTGTATATATACAAGGTAATAACTAAACGGACACGTTTAATATTTCGGTTCACGTGCTGACCACCCCGAATCACTGTTGCATGTTTACACCTGACCCACCCAAGCGCACCGCAAGGCTGCAGTGTACATAAAGGCATTTTCTGAAGCTTCAACACCCAAGAATAATCCCACAGAAATCATATACATCGAAAACAATCCAATCCCACAAGATGAATGCACATACCCCCATCAGCAGACAGGTGCAGCCTAAGGACCCCAAGCTGCTGTGCGCTTCCTTTAACCAAGATCAGGGCTGTTTTGCGATCTCCCACGAGTCCGGGTTCCGAGTGTACAATACCGATCCGATGGAGTTGAGGGTCAAGAGAAGTTTCACCGCTGGATCAGGTTCCATTCATTCCAGCCATCGTGGAGATGCATCCCAACGGAACACAACCGTTGTGACAACTGGTCCTAACGGTGCCAAACTCACAGGAATAGGCTTGGTGGCAATGCTCCACAGGACCAACTATCTGGCATTGGTAGGCGGGGGCCGAAACCCAAAATTCCCCATTAATAAGGTTGTAATCTGGGATGACCTCAAGAAAAAGCCCTCCCTTGCACTGGAGTTCACCAGCCCTGTGCTCAACGTGTTGCTCTCCCGTATACGCATTGTTGTGGTACTGAAGAACCAAGTGGCCATCCACGGCTTTAATTCACCTCCCAAGCTCCTTTCCACTTATGAAACTTGTGATAACGAATGGGGGGTTTCTGACCTTTCCCCTGGTGGTGCAAGTAGCTCCAGGTCGGGCAGCCAGGGAAGACTCTCTTACGAGGGAGGCAACAGCAGCCATTCCATTGACTCCTTAACTGTGCCTATAAATTTGCAGATCCTAGCATTCCCTGGTAGATCCATTGGCCAGATCCAACTTGTGGATGTCTCCCCGTCGGGCCAGGAGCGCAACTTGGTATCTATCATCAAAGCCCACAAGGCTAAGATTAGATGCCTGGCTCTAAACCAATCCGGAACAATGGTTGCTTCTGCATCTGAGATTGGCACTATCATCCGTGTGCATTCTGTCTCAAATTGCGCACTTCTCTATGAGTTCAGAAGAGGGCTCGACAGAGCCATAATCACATCCATGAAGTTTTCAGCCAATGGATCAAAGCTGGCGGTGCTTTCAGACAAAAACACACTACACGTCTTCAACATCAACAACATGTACGATAATAAACAACATATGCTAAGCCGGATACCACTGCTCCCCAGTTACTTCAACTCCACCTGGAGCTTTTGCTCTATACACATAAATAATGACAATCCGGTGGAGGGGCAACATATACAAGCAGTTAATGACACCGGCGTCATAGGATGGTCCGATGAGGATAGCATAATAATTATATGGAAATTCAAGGGGAAATGGGAAAAATATGTGATAGTTGAGAAACAGGAACCCACAGATAAGGAGGGAGGGCTGGAGAAGAAATGGGAGTTGGTAAGAGAGGGTTGGAGAAGTTTTAGCGATCTGAACGAATGAAAGATGGCAGACATAACTAAAGTTTCTCCCATCCGCTGCCCTTTCATTCACACTTGTATATCTACTATTATTGTATGCAATACCAAAGAGGAAATCTAACCTCATCACAGAACAGGTGTATGTTGGCTGTACATTCTCTAATACATATGGTTCGCCAAATTGAATTATCCTTTACAACTTTGCCTTCAGGCTCTTGTACTCAGCAACACATTCCAGCTCAACCTTCAGCTTGGGGTTTGGGAATGCAACCACGATGCAGGATCTTCCTGGCTTGGTGACAAAGTACTTCTGGTAGACGGCGTTCACGGCAGCAGCATCTTTGGGGTCTGCGATGAAGAGCAGCACCTTCAGCACCTTGTCGAAACTACTTCCAGATGCCTTGAGAACTTTGCTCAGATTAGCAATGGCATTCTCAGTCTGTTCAGTCACATCTGTTGGCAGCACACCGTTAGAATCTGTGCCAATACAGCCGGAGGTGAATACATGGCCATTGCTCTTGTAGGCAGCAGACAGAAGTGGATTGCCCTTCTGTCCGATCTGTTCATATGTGACTTTTTCAACCATTGTTAGTTGATGAAGCGAATTGATTTTCCGTGAGAGTGAATGTAGAATGCACCGAAGTAGCTGAAGCGAAATATGATTATTGGAAAGGCTGCGAAATGAGCTACTTTCATAGCGCCCGTTAGAGTCCCTCTCCAGCATGCAGGCACCCACCCGGTTATGCTTATCGAAGCGCGGGTTACCACTTTGGGTAATTGGTGCTGGATAATAGCATATGCGAGAATCACACACCAGGGATCAAGAGCTTAGGGAATGAAGTTATTCAACTTTGAAGTTTGTCATTCATTATCGGTCATTAAATATTCTATAGAATCTCAGCATAGGTGATCTGCCTGCGTCTATCATTAAACAAGTGTCTCCCATCGTAGTTTCTCACGCATCTCTCTGCGTCGTTTGGGTTATCGAAGACAACGACCCAGAGAGAAAAACGATTCCCATCATGATTGGCAATCTTGATCGCCGCCTCATCCTCGTTCGGATGCAGATTATATTCCCAGAACAGGTCTTGCAGCTGCTCAGCCGTCATGCTCTGTGGAAGGTTTTTGATAATCACGCAATTGTCTCGCTTAATATACTCACGAGGCCTAGGAGTATGTGGGAATGTAATTGGCGAATGGGAAGTATCAATAGGAATCCCATTGGCCTCGGGCTTGGAGAGCAAATTGTTCTTTGGGAATCTCAGTGAAAAAGCCGCCTGGACCGCCTCTGGGTTCAAATGCTTTGAAATCTTGAGCGAATGGATCTTCGGACAAAACATGTATTCGACCTCCTCCTTGAGTGAGGAGAACTCGAAAGTCACCTGCCTGCCGTTCAGCAGTCTTGCACGCGTCTCCAGCCAATACGCAGCACTGTGTTCAAACGAGGGAAACACTAGATAGTAGGTGTCCGTAGGAGAAAGAGTGGTTGGGAGTCTGCCTCTGATCACTTCCGATATCAGCTTTTCCTTGGGATCATCCATATACATTCGCTCATGCGCTGGTGGTAGCAACCGCTCAAAATCAGATTGGAGGAAGTATGCATTTTTTGAGTGAAATTTCAGAATGTTGGAGTTGAGGTGGGTTTCCTCGCCAAAGGGGAGGCTTTTGGGAGCATCACGCAGTGCATGATGATCATGTACAAGTGCCAGCTTCTCCAGGTCAGGAGTTGAAGCATACCATTCATCTATCCGTTGCGGTGACAACAAACCCTCCGAATACAGCACTTTCTTCATCTTTGGGGCCGATCGCTGCACCTCTGCAGCTGTTTGCCTATACAGCAGTTTCATCAGCTTGGGCATTTGGGTATTGCGTTTCCCCACCGCCGCTTGAACAGCATTGGCAGACAACTTCAAACCCGCTTTGCCTACACTCATTACTTCTCACAGAGAACGAACCAAAAGTGAAAGCCAAAAAAACTTAGCCGTCAAATGTATAAGTCCAGCCAGCTCAAACTTCAGCTCAACCTCTGCTGGTTGAACTTGAGTAGGTTTACCTCTATATCAAGAACCGCCAGAACGTCTATCTACAGGCTTGCCTAACTGTGGCTCCACTGAATAATTAATGATGCGCAGCTCATCTCGCTATTGCTAGCCCCAGCTGCAGAAACGCTCACTCTTCTCAACGGCTCACTCTTCTCAACGGCTCTTCCCCTAGCAATTAGCCAGGCAAATCCTACTGGTATTTGCAGGGGCCCTATGCTACTCTTACCCGGCTAATAGTCAACCCCTCCCTGCGCAGGCAGTCTCTCCCCTATGCCTGATGCCTCGAGGGAAGCCGAGAAGACGCAATGGGAGGCGGAGACAGAAAGACGGGCAGACAGGCAAAGGGGGAGAGCCCACAGAGGGAGAGGCGCACAAAACGGCTGCGGGCGTTTCTCTGGGCACCCAAAGCGCATATTAGGGGAAAAGACTACGCTGTATATGTCCATATATATATATATATACATATATACGTTGCAACCGCTTGTGAGGAAAGGCAAGGCGTCAGCGCTGTGTACATAGATACCCAACCATCTGCAAAGATTCCTCTCCTGTATATAATAACGAGCCCGTCACCAAAACGAGGCCTGGAGGATTCTTGTATTTATTTCCCCTGAGTTAACGGTGTGCATAGATTTTGCCGCTACTCATCGGACTCTGCGGTTTTGTCTCTAGCAGCGGTTCTGTTTTCTTTCCAGCTTTCACATATAACATCCAGATAGGTCTTACATCAACACGTCTTTATCCACACCCCCCATTCCATCCGGTTTGTCAGCTATAGGAGCAATTTCTCGATGAGCGGCTCTAACTGGGATACCAAGAGTTTGTCCCGTATGTAAATCGCTTGTGGTGTATGAGCAAATATCTGGTTATATATACCACTGCTATCTTCGCTTTTTGCATTCGTGCGTTATGCCTACTAACTCCTTGTTGCAGTCGATGATCCCATATCGTTGAATCCTTGGGGCAATAAACCCTCCACAGATCAACAGTCTCACACACTTTCGCCATTCGGCAACAGTGCCAACATAGACGCCGATGTTGCCAGCATAGTCTCCGGATTCAGCGGCTCCAACAGTGGCAGCATCCTCGGTAAGGCCAACACTGTGTATGCTGGTAGCAGAGTTCTGCCCGCTGTCCCCCGTCCATCCGCCATGGCAGATGCCCAACTGAGTGCTGCTGTCAGCGATGCAGATGGAGATATCTTTGGTGACCATGCTTTCGGCCTCAACAAGGATGCTCTCAGTGCTATTAGTGCTCCCCTGGTCCAATACCCAGGTGCCAACAATCAGTCGCGTCTGAGATCTAACCTGTTTGGCGGGGCTGCTTCCATTGCTGGTGGTGGTGCTTTCTCCCTGGCCTCCAACCGCAGACCAAGTGCTGCTGGTAACTTCCTCGAGAAGTTTGCCTCGGTCACTGAGAAGACAAGAGAGTTGGAGTTCAACATGGGAAAACTGTCCATTGGAAGCAACAATCAGAAGGCTAACACAAACGACATTATCAACTCCCGCAGAACAAGCTTTCTTAAAGGTGAGAATGAATTTCATGCAGAAGGGTTGAAATCGCCCTCACTGCACGAGACCTCCATCATTGGCGGTTCAACGGGAAGCAGGACTCAGTCGTTCAGCGAGAAGCTTGACAACTATCTTAATTCTCCTCACACTCAGGAACAGCACAGATCCTTATCCATCTCCTCCAACGATATCAACCATTCAGAGCACAACTCCATCATTATGGAGAACCCCGATCTCATGGGATCCAAGCAGCATCAGAGTATCTGGAATCCAGCAACTGCAACCACTTTCACCCCATCAGGCGCTCCATCAGGCGCTCCAGGAGGACTACAAGGTATACCAGGCTTTCCTGCCGGGTTTGATCCTAGAGTTCCCTTCCAGCCCAATGAAGAAATGTTCCGTAATGGGGGAGTAAATCCTGCTGCCATGTCAGGCCCAGGTGGGCAAGTATTTCCATTTGGCCCATTTGGGTTCCCCTTTGGCCAGATGGGTAATGTCGCCAACCTGCCACCCATGCTTCCAGGGGGAAACATGGCATTTCCTATGCATATGATTCCTCCAAACATGGGCGGAGATATCGACAGATCTCAGCAGCAGCAGCAGAAACAGAACCCTGCAGCAGCACCTCATCCCGATAAGGCTGATGCTGAGTTTGCTGAGAGTGGGGCCGGGGACACAGCCGATACTACCAAAATTGGCCCATCCTCCACCCAAGGCACTTCCAATACCCCCGCTGATGCAAGTTACCTCCCTTCGGGTGCGATTGCGCCTGCCCCAGTTGATATGAATGGACCTGTCTCTTCCTTCATGATGCCTCCCTTTAACGCCTATGGATTCTCGCCTTCAATGGCAGGGTTTGATGCCGCTTCTCCACCTCAGATGCCAGCCGATCCTCGTATGCCTATGTCCCCCTTCCAAGGCGCCATGGGTCCAACACCTCCTCTGCCACAAGTTCCACCCGGTATGCCAGGTCAGCTGCAGCACCCACAGCCAAAGGGACCCAACGGTAAACGTTCGCCAAAGAACTTTAATAAACTCAATTCCCCCAATGGGGTCTCCAATCTGGGACCTCAGAATGGCAATGGTCAGCAGTCAAATGGCAAAAATGGCAAGGGGTCTTCACACAATATCCATAGAAGTGCACTCCTCGAGGAGTTCCGTTCCAACAAGTCCAACCAGGAATACTCTTTGAGGGATATATACGGACATGGTGTTGAATTCTCCAAGGACCAGCATGGTTCTCGTTTCATTCAGCAGCAGCTGGAGACTGCCAGTGCTCAGGATAAGGAGGTGATCTTCAATGAGATCCGTGAAGCTGCTCTCAACTTAATGACCGATGTATTTGGTAACTATGTGATCCAGAAATACTTTGAGTTTGGTTCCGATGTTCAACGCGAAGTGCTTCTCGAGTTGATGACTGGGAAGATTCATCCTCTTTCATTACAGATGTATGGATGCAGAGTCGTCCAGAGAGCTATCGAGTTCATTTCTAGGGACCAGCAGGTCATCCTCACTGAGGAGTTGAAGCCCCATGTGTTGGTTCTCGTCAAGGACCAGAATGGTAACCATGTGATTCAGAAGGCCATCGAAAGCATGCCTGTGGATGACGTAGCGTTTATATTGGATGCACTCAAGCGTCATATATACCATCTTTCCACGCATCCATATGGTTGCCGTGTCATCCAAAGGCTGTTGGAATTCTCTGAGCCAGAAGATCAGCGTTTCATTCTCGACGAGCTGATGAAGTACATCTTTTTCCTTGTTCAAGACCAGTACGGTAACTATGTGATTCAACACATCATTGAGCATGGCGATCCCGTTGATCGTAACGAGATTACCAAGGTTGTCATTGAGAACCTGGTGCTATTCTCAAAACACAAGTTTGCCTCTAATGCCGTCGAGAAGTGCATCGTATTTGGGGACTCGGAGCAGCATGTTGCTGTGTTCAATGAGATTCTCAAAGACAACACCGATCCAAAGGCAGATGTCAAGGACAACACTGCCCTTGCCTTCATGATGAAGGATCCGTTTGCCAACTATGTCGTGCAAAAGATGGTTGATGTTACCACTGGCGATTCCAAAAGACTCCTAATCATCAAAATCAAGCAATACTTGAAACAAATATCCAAATCTTCTTATGGTAAGCATCTGGCTTCTATTGAGAAGTTAATTGCTTTGTCAGAGAGTGTTCTTCCAGATGAAGTGGTGTAGCACGTCCCAGTTGCCTTGCCGAATCAATACTTTTTCACTTCCTGAGAATGCTAAACCCGAGACTGTCCATTTTCAGAAGTGCTCATATCTTATAGATTATATCTTGTTTATATTTGTATATACCATGCACATTTGCTACAATGCGTAAATGCATTCTCTTTATATTTGATTAATTATGTTATGAGTCCTGCAATTACTCCTCCGGATTTGTGTATTTGTTTTGTAGATATGGATCTTTATATATTTACAGTTATCGTTTCACATACACATAAACCTTCATAATACAAGGTCAGACATTTCATCGTAGAGAAGCCTCTTGCTGGATCCTCTATCTGTTGACCATAGACATTGGAGCCGTTGAAGCTCCAGTATCGGAATCGGTGTTGCCCTTACTGCCAGTCTCGTAAGCAGACAACTGGTCCAAGAAAGACATCGTTGTTTTTTCAGCTTCTGCTTCATTATTGCGAGTATCATTACCCTCATATTCTCTGTTGACGCTGCTTGCCCTGACAGACTTTGCTCTACTGATGGAGGTGTTTCTGTTCACCCCATTCTGAGATGGAGACTCCTGCTTGTGAATCAGCAGGCTGCTGGCCCCTTCATCACCGAGCGAGGCATCTGCACGCTCCGATATCGCCCTGATTTGTCTCATACGTAAACACCAGTTGGAGACATACTCCCCATGGGCATTCCAAACGCTTGCGAATTGAGTCGCCAACAAACAGGTATTTCTCACAAACACCGGAAGGTTCTCCTCCGAAATGAGCTTAAAATGTGATGCTGCAAACAACGCCGGAAGTCCGTTTCTTCTCAACAGCTTCACCCTGTAGAATCTCTTGCTCTCTGCTCCCGGCAAGGCGGAAGAAGACCTTCGCGTCTTCCTAGGAAGGTTTACACAGACAGGCCATACCACTATATTCAGAAAGTTGAACTGTGTCTTTATCACGTTGAAGTCGAACTGCTTCCCCGACTCGTCATAGAAAATGTTGACGTAATTGTTGCCAATATGACGCTTTTTCATCGCGTAGACCGTATCATGTTCAGGGTTGGGCATCAGAGTGGTGGTATGAAAGATTAGCTGTGTGGTCTCATTCTTCCAACACACTGCAAACTCACCATCCGCGTCATTCATCGTGTCCAGACCGCCAACGTAGTAGTTATGGCACCCTTTCAACTTAATGAGTGAGCCAATTCTGGACAAGAATCGATTGTAATCATCTGATCCAACGACATTGCTTAAGATCGCAGTCTCGTTGGTCTGTCCTGGACCAATGTAGATAATGCCTGCCTTATGGAAATCCACAACGGGTATCCTGTCCAGGTTATTCACCGACCGGATGATGCTAGGGTCATCCCCAAGAGAAACCGGTTTAGCGCCATCCAAAGTGAAGTTGGAGGGGCCCAGCTGATGCATGAGGTAGTTAGGTGTGAATATTGCAGAGTCCTTATGCTCAAATTCCAGCCCAGGCAACATGGCTTCGTCGGGTCGTATCCTGAAGAAGGTAGAACCCGTGGGGCGCCTCACTGACATGAGCGATTGCCCTGTCATCTTGTTTGTGGTGATGGTGATGATACTCGGTCCATATACCCATCTAGCTAAATGAGTGGTTTCATCCTGAACATCAAGCTTCACCCGGTTCAACAGATTGACCTGGAGACCCAAATGAGAGTAGCAGAACCGGGAAATGAGATCGAGGATGGCCATGTTTTGATCATCAAGTCCAGCGGTAGACGTTGATGTCAAAACTAGATTTCTCTGAATGAAAGGGTAAAGCTCTCTTCTCTCCTCAAGTGTCATCTTCAAAAACCAACTGGAAATGACATCATAGGAAAGAGCTAAAAGATACTGTGATAGCAGAGGAGTGATTTCTGTGGTACGAGTCGAAGGAAGACTGGAAACAGTTGATTCCTCGCCATGTTTCAGCGTGAGTTCATCAATTGATTGGAAATTCTTTTCAGGGTTAGCCCAAACATCATGTGCATATTGGATGAACTTGAAAGCGATGCCGAAAACACGTTTGAACTCCTCAGTGTTAAAGTTCGACGTGAGAGTCGGAAGGGATGACAACGAGAGCAAAAACTCCAAGATGTGGAAGGATGCAAATGAGCTGGAGATTCTCGTCTGGAGCGTCGTCAAGATCACAGACATATACCTTTTGATCGATAGAGGGAATTCATAGGCACAGAGTGTAAGACAATGGATGCATGGAACGGCTGTCTTCTCCCATGAGGAGAGTCCGGTAATGAGCGAATTCACAATTTGATCCTCACCTGCCTTCGTGAAGAGGTGGTGGTAGGCAGTCAGTCCTGAAAATGTACGGACTATAGCCACCTGGAGATCACCTTTACTCACATTTGCATGCAGCTGAAGGCTCTCTGGAAGAATCAGCTGTAGTTGGTCACACATAAGGCCTCTCAACCTTTGGATATCATCTCTACACCCGTCCGCAAACAAATTAATATGAGAGAGCTGCGGACAGAGATGAGCCCAAATAAAGGAGTACACCTCCCAATCGTAGAAATTCTCAATCACATCATTAACAATCTTCAGCCACATAGAAACATCGATAAAGACGTCAGCATCTGTAGACTGGGAAGAACCGTCGATATTAGCTCCTCTGTAAGTTTTGATACACTCAGTAGGAGAATCCAAGAGGTCATCTGGAATGTAAGGGAGTCTTTCAGGGAAATTCCATTTACTTGCATTTGCAGTACTATCACCTGTAGCAACAACCTCTTGGATGATTGTGCCCCGTCTGGGCTCGCCGTCTGCAAAGATGGTTTTCCCCAAACTGTCGCAGAGGCCTTCAATATCTGTCGGTGTTGCAAAGAAGAGATCATAGGTTGAAGTTGCTCTCATTCTGATCAACAGTCTAGCAGTGACCAGGAACACATCATACAGTTTTGCTCGGAGCGCATGCTGCGTTATATCAATAATAGCCAAGTACAACAATTGCACCTTCTTGGAATTTGCCTTTGAAGTACAGCTCTCAAGTAAAAGTGTTACCAATGCCTCCGAAATTATCTCCACGGACTCGCCGGAAGGTACAATGGAAGCAACATTCACCCGATCCACAGTATGGGTATCGAGATGGCTTCGCTTCCTATTCAAAGGAGCGTCTCTCTCATCTATGCTTCTACGCTTTGGCGTATTTTCAACAACATTTTGGTCAATCTGAGCGAGAATCTTCTCAACCATAAAACCCAGCAATTCTTCAAATAATCCCATATCTGCTCCCTGTGAGATGTCCAAGAATGTTTCCACAATAGATTGGGATAGTTCATCCTTCTGGTGGAGGGTCCACATACATTCTCCAAACATGAACTTCAAGTAGATAAACTGCATTGCACGTTGTGACTCTGATGATTCCTCATCATCACCTGCTAGTGCAACGGTTTGATAAAATGAGCGACCAAGTATCTGGAAGCAACATGTTCTCAATGCCACAGGCATGCCACTTCTCAAGAAATAGGAGTCGACAAGATGCCTGCAGTGTGAAACATATTCAGGGTCAAATGGCGAGCACTGAAGGCTGCTCTTGTAGTAGTGGAGCACGAGCGATATATGCGACGATGAAAGATATTGATGTTTTGAATCTAAAAACCTCACCATATCAGCTTTCAGGACAGAAAGATGATCAGTTTCGGCAAGATGCTGCAGGAGGTCAAAGAGCTTACCCAGCAGTTGCACAAAGGTACCATGGAGCTGATGTGTCGACTCCACATTTAATGAGCCCAGCAATTCCCATACAAGTTTATCGTTGGCTATCCACTGTGGAGACAGAATTCCGTCAAAGTAGTTTGGTTCTTCCAAAAGAGAGATGAAAAATTGAGCGATTTCACACATAACCCTGGGGATACCGTATTCAGCTGCTCTTGAAAGTGAATCGAGCAGTTCTGGGAACGAATTTTGAAGGAAATCATGAATTTCCAATTGGCCCTCCTCATGTTTGGGGTTGCTAGAAGAACTGTCAGCAAATATATCACAGTCATGCCGTATTACCCCTTGCAAAAACCTGATGCATCCTACGATTATGTTGCTGTTACGTTGAGCTTGGCCGACTTGGTCCTGACGTAGCGCAGAATATAGATTGGATAGCGTCTGGCGAGAAATAGATGTGTTTTTCAGCATGTTCTCCAATGTGAAGGTTGCTATCTCGGCAAAACTTTGGTGAGAATCGTTAGAAGTTACCAGTGATGCGCCCGCAAGCAAACACACGATTGAAAAAAAGTGGTCCGAACTAACTCTACCAACGGTAACCAAACAATCAACAAATTGCAAGCACGCAAATAGGATGGAGTGGGTAACCGTTGAAGTGGCCACGTTCAACACTGCTGGAACAAGGTCAGTGACATCTTTGTCGTGAAATGCGCTGAAGTTGAAACGAAGACAACTAGCGGTGAAGGTAAGAGTTGAGGCCAGTCTGGTCTGGATTTCCTGCTCTTGCTGGTACTTGAAGCTATGTGATGCTAGCATCTTGCTTTGGGTTGTTATGTTCTTTAGAAGGAATTGACCTAGGGTTAACTTCTCATAGTTGCAGAAGTCGTATACATCTCTGCCCTCGTTAGTCAGAATGCTCAGAGCCTCAAAAAACAGATCAGCATCTGGATCGATAAAGCCGTCATTCACTGTGAAGTTTTGTATGATATCCTCGTAATAAGCAAGCTTTGTAGCGGTGGACAGCTCATCCAGCTTCATGCATAGAGACATTAACTCGAGCGTGGGTCGCCTCACCGTTGGAGGGGAGGCAGGAGCAATCATATCTTTGACGGCATACCATATCTCTGGTATTGAGGAGACGGAGAATTTGCGAATTGACTGTTTCAAAAGCGAAACCGCTTCGATTCTCTCTGAGGTGGAGCCTAACTTGGCCTGTCGTAGCACTTCAGCCTGGTTGGCCTCACCACCGACAACTGTGGGGTTGATGGAAACGGGGAAGTTCCTCTCTCTGGTGCGGGATCGCGAATCCCCAGCCTTGAATGATTTGGTGAGAGACCTCAACATACTCCCAAAACCATACCCAGGCTGGACCATCTCGGTTGGTTTCTGGATGGGTGCCATGACTCCTGGTGAGGGCTGTTATATGAGGGAGGAGGACTATTTGAATATTCCACTCATGAAGTGATGATGATATGTGATGATACACAGCAACAGTGTCGCCGACTGCTAAATATATAGACGAAACAGTGTTTGGTAGTCCAATTGCAAGCTAAAGTTAGCGTTATCCAAACAATCCACCCTCCTTGTAACCGAGCCTCCAAAAATACACACTCCACCTGTCTTATCACTACCCTTCGGCCTTGCTTCCTCTCACTTCCACACACGGCGTGCTCCCTCGGAGCTGCTCACTCACTGCACGTCTCCTCTTTTTTGCAGCTTTTGTCTCCGGTGTGCCTAGTACATGTAGCGTGCGTCAGGACCATACTTCGCTCTGGTAAAGACCCTACCTCTCACCTGCGGGCTACTACGTCATCGTGCTAAACATGAGAGGGGTGCGAGGTGATTGGAAGGGGCACCGCACGACAGGCCGCGTACGATGGGATGATACGAAGGCAGACGGCCCCGATGCGCAGAGGCCGCGGGACCAGCAAGGGCGAGTCTGCACGCCGAGGTGGAGCAGACGGGGCGCCGCGCGCCCTGTCTGCTGCTGAGTTTCCGTGCGCTCTCATGCGGGTACTCACCGAGCACTCACCGAGGGTGCATATTACAAGTTGTATAGGACATGTGATGCATGGAGATTCTGATAGATCAACAACAGTTGAATATCAATAACTTACGATGTATCCTAAGGGAATAGGTAATGAAGTGGGATGTCGTATTGTGATATATAGGATTGAGTGGCATGCATATATGATTGAGTAGCATGAATATATGATTGAGTGGCATGCATATATGATTGAGTAGCATGAATATATGATTGAGTGGCATGCATATATGATTGAGTAGCATGAATATATGATTGAGTGGCATGCATATATGATTGAGTAGCATGAATATATGATTGAGTGGCATGCATATATGATTGAGTAGCATGAATATATGATTGAGTGGCATGTATATATGATTGAGTAGCATGCTGTTCCAGTGCGATGTTTTTTTATGGCTATCCGTTGTGACTGCTCTTGATTTTATGGATTGCAGTTGTTGATTGATCATCACTCGAAAACCTTAGAATAGTAACCTTCATGAAAAAACCAGGAAAGACTCGTATTTCTTCAATCCTCTGAGATAGAAGCTTCAAGATTCAGCATGTTCAGATTTAAATCAACAGCGGTTATAAATGTGACGAACGGATAACACCTTCTGTATTATTAGCTGATGGCAAGAAAAGTAAATACCTCATCAAACCCATGAACAGCATCAAAGAATCCACAAAAGCGTTTGCAGTCATTCTCAGCAGCCTGCTGGATGGTACTGTAGTATCCGCTAGAAACGTTTGGTTCAAAATTACAGCTTATCTCGCAACAGGAGAAGAAGTCGATCAAGCACCTTTGAATAGCGCTTCATCATCTTCGTTATATTTGTCAAATCAGTGTTTCATGCTTTTGAATAACCGTACAACCATAGACCAGATCCACCAAAAGAATGCTGAAACATTTGAATTGAGTGAGATTTCAACCACCAGGGCTGTCTGCACAGCGGCGCTTGGCCTCTCAGCCATAGTTCTCTTAGGATGTTTTGTAATTGTGACCTTGGCCCACTGGAAACAGGTGACCCAACTTGAAGAAGAACTTGAAGCTCTAAAGCAACACTTACACGGCCATGACATTCTACCAGAAGTGCGTGGCTTACTCTCACGTCTCTTCTCAGATGAAAGAGCATCCCTATCTAGTGATATGGCTCTTCTGAGGCAACATCAGCTGGATGTGTCAACTTCCATGAGTGAATTTCATAAGCGATGGACAGAAATCAAAGACCAGCTTATTCCCATCAGGTTCCTGCTTGATTATAGAGGGGGCGAGATTTTGGCCTCTGCGCAAATCTTAGAAGAGAGATACGATTCAATATCACTCGAAATGAATCGAAAGTTCACTGAAATTGAAGAGGAAGTTTCTAGAGCCAAGTCTCTGAACGGATACATGGAGGCAATATCACATGAGATCCAGTCCAAAATTGCTATACTCAACAGGACATCCAGGTACTCCCGTCTCGCCCATGATAACGCCGTTAGTTTTGGGCCCTTGGATGACGAGAATGAGGAAAATGTGCTAGGTCATATCAATCTGCCACCAAACCATGACAGCTTTCTTGTAACTACTGCTAATGGTAATATAGCAGGTAATAATAGTTGCGAAAAGGTGTGGAGCATCGACAATTTCACACCAGCAGTGACTGATCAGTGTGTGAGGAGTCAGACAGCGAACGATGTATACGAAGTACGACAATCACTGCTTTTGCTAATTGATTTCGTCATTGCGTTGGACACCAGATTGGACAAGGAAAGCCAAGAGAATAGCCAATTCTTCCAAAGGTTTGACCGTGTCCTACAAGAGGTGGCTGATGAGATTGAACATACAGTGGAGGTCAAAACCAGAGAACTAGAAGTCAGCGTCTTGGAGAACCAACTCGAGCTTGAGGGTCTCATGAATCAGAAAATTGACGCTGTTGCTGATGGTTCACTTTTTTCAGTTGGGAGAGACGAGACAGCAATGCTGTGGATGAACCCAAGAATGACGCACAGGCAGGATTATAGCCTGATATTGCGAGAGTGTACGGAGATGATCAGAACTATCTTATTCCAGATGGAGGGATTAACATCCCAGCAGGAGGCAACGATCACAAATGATGCACTGGCATCATTTCTTGTGACAGTTATAGAACTAACCTCCGGATGCAAATTTCTGGCTTTGATTTCGAAGATAGATATAGATCGGAGTCAACCTGACTCTGTGGGAAGTACAATTCGTGAAAAGTATTGTAACGTCGTGCATGCAAATTTGGAACTGTTTAGCAGGAATCTAGTTCAGGAATTAGAGTGTATATTCAGAAGGCAAACTAACAAACTACAAGCCAAAGGATTTGAGGAACTGGGACTCTTCACCACGATACAGGAACAAGTTTCAACTCTAAAATCGAAAGTCGCAGATTGGATTTGGCAAGATGTGACGCACATCTTGAATACTGTTGGACATGAATCACTCTCTTGTGGTTCAAAAGATAAAGGGGTCACAGTCAGTGGAGGCCTCGAATCGCTCAAGGCCACATTCTTGGGAAAAGAGGAATACAGAAACAGCATTGTCTCGGATTGGGATGGGAGCCCCTCACCAAACACGCGAAACCCTACAGCTTCTCCTGCAACAAGACTACTCTCGAACGAGTCCTGTTTAACATATGATACAGAAACAACGAGTCATCACAGTGAAGTAGATGAAGTCCTCTATATGCCTCCAAAGGCAGATGAACATCTGGAGTTGAAACCATTTCAACTACTTGAAAAGCTACATGGCTACTGTGTTTCTGCCGACTAAACATTCCTATTGAATATTATACACCGATTTGAATAAATAATGAGTCATGTGATTCGCAGAGTATATTTATGAAGTGGAGTATAAAACCTGGAGTTTAATATGGCTGAGCTCGTAGGGGCCAGGGAGGGACTGTGTGTGCTCTGCATCTCCACATTTCCAGGCCATGCGGCTCGTTGCAGGTCGGAGTAGAAAGAATTATTTCAGATGAGACTCAACATGCGCAACATCAATTTTTGCATATATATCGTAGTTTATATCGGAATCACTTTCCAGTGCTCATCTAGTCATTCAGTCGAATCTACAATTTTAGAATATTTCAAGATGGTGACCGCGAAAGTGGAAGACACACCGAAGAGCACATTATACCTGAGGAACCTCAATGAGAAGGTGTCGATTAACACTTTGAAGACAAACATACGTGACGAATTTTCGAAATATGGGGAGATTCTATCGATCGTTGTTTCTAAGAATCTGAGGATGAAGGGTCAAGCATTTTTGACGTTTGCAGATGTTTCACAATCACAGAAGGCTAAGGATAGCCACGATGGAAAAACAATAATAGACCTACCAGTGGAGATACATTTCGCCAAAGATGATAGCGATACGGCGTTTGAACGAAGAATGGACAGCGATAAATTCCAGGACTTCATAGCAGATAGAAAGAAACACCGGGCTGAGCTATACAGAGAGATGAAAGAGAAGGAAGCCACGAAAAAGCGTGCTGCCGAAGAGAGAGGAGAGAAGGAAGGTGTCACGAAGAAGATCAAACTTGTGGAAAACACCATTCCAAACAAATTGTTGTTGTTACAGAATGTCGCTGATTCTATCGATCAGGGAGATCTCCAAGAGGTGTTTGGCAAGTTCAGTGGCCTGATCAGCATCAGACTGGTCAAGGTGCGGAAGGTGGCATTGATCGACTTTGACACAGAGGTGAGTGCGATCAAGTGTAAAGAGACATGTGGTAGCGAGTTGGTAATACAAGCCAGCACCTGTCATTTGACATATGCAAAAAAATGAACGTCTCAGATTGTGTTTTTCACTTGCGCCGTGGAGATAATATACATATAGGCTTGTTACATGAGTCATGATTTGCTTCAATACATGTTTTGGAGAGAACCAACTATATACAAATTTCACTAACATAAACACTCTTAATATACATATAAGCGAGAGATACCGACATAGAGACACAAACGCACCGAGCAGACTAAGCAATACAAAAATCCAACCTATAAACACCAATGGCCTGCAACTGGATCTCATCTAGTACCGCCCGGTAATGATTGTCTTGAAAGCCTTGAATAGACCCTCTTTCTGCTGGCCACCGTTATTCAACTCACCCAAAAGTCTCATGTAGTAGTTTGGGTTTCCTTTGGGCTCTGTAAGACACTTACCTATTGGATACAGTGAGGAGTATTTGTTTCTCACAATATTGTTCACTGCAGAAAGCTGCTCTCCCATGATCTGTTCGGTGTAGAGATCCTCCTTCACATCCAATGGCTGAGGCTCCTTCTTCCCACCAATGGTATTCACCACCATATCCTTAAGTGACTTTTCTGTTGTGTTCCCAGAACCGAACCCAGGCCCCTCCCTTTTAAGCGGTATTCCGGCGATAATGCTGAATCTCTCAGTCTGAACATCCTTGAATGAGGCAAAATGCTTAATCCTGTCCTGTGGCAGTCTCTCCAAAAGAGATACCAGCTGTTTGGCCTTCGTCTTCACACTCTGGGATGCCATGATGCGCTGATTGTACTTGTAAGAAACTCGACAACGAGATTCTTTAATGAATACTCCAAACAAACACAGATATACCTTGCAGTAAGTTTGGTGTAATTCTACTGTTACCGAGTATGCCTTAGCCTCCTAGGTGAAGCAATGCAGCTTGGAAAAAATGAGGTACGCTTTACGTAATCCTTCATAGCGATGAGGTAGATAGATAGATTACCTGCGAGATCTGAAGGTGCAGAATTGGTTGATAACCATGAGATAATAGCACTTCATCAGATATCTGAATTTCATAGGTATTGATAATATCTTTCATTCTTTTGGGCATTGCACTTTCAATCTTTGCAGCATAACAATGGGCAGTGTATTTCTCCCCCACCTCAAAACGGGGTGGCACGTTGACCAAGCTATCCTCTCAGAGGATGAGCGACTGGTGATTATACGGTTTGGAAGAGACAATGACCGTGATTGTATGATAATGGACGAACTCCTGTACAATATAGCGGAAAAGGTGTCAAAATTTGCAGCCATATATCTGTGCGACATTGACCAGGTGGCCGACTTCAACCAGATGTACGAGCTGTACGATCCAATGACCATAATGTTCTTCTACCGTAATAAGCACATGATGTGTGATTTTGGTACAGGAAACAACAATAAGCTGAATTTTGTCTTGAGCAGCAAAGATGAACTAATCGACATCATCGAGACCATATACAGAGGTGCTACAAAGGGAAAAGGTTTGGTGGTGAGTCCCAAGGATTACAGTACGAGAAACAGGCCGAGGTAGAGAACGGTATAATGGTAGACTTTGGGCAGGTTTGCATTCTGGTATTGTATTGTATTGTATTGTATAATGAGTTAATGAACAAATACATATGTAATATCCTTGTAGCGCAATGTTAGTTGTCACTGTCGTTGTTGGATTTTGGAGCCTTTTTAACCCTAGTGTGCATGTCTTCTTGATAGGACTCCCGATTGGGATAACGGCAGAAGACCCCGATGAGCTCACTGATAACGGCTGAATGAACTTTCCACCACAGTATGTATATGAGCCTTTCTATAGTTAAACGACGGGTATTTTGGCTCAGCGCCAAGTCAAATCTGATAACATGAGGGGTGATAAACATATTATTTTGCTGAAGAATAAAACCACACCCAAGGATCCATACCAGGACCACTTTGTGTCGGGAGGCTACCAGCCACACTTTGTCCCTCTTCTCGACCACGAGCACATTCCTCAGGAGGAAGTGCTACTGTATTTATTGAGTGATACTTTTCTCAATGATATAACTGCATTCATAATCACATCCCAGCGAGGTGTTGAAGCTCTCAATTTGGCAGTGGCATCACTGTCAGCCAAACAACACCCTTCACTGGAAATCATCCTATCAAAGCCCGCTTACACTGTTGGTGGGGCAACGGCGAAGATACTATCTGAGCGAGGCTTCAAGGACATAAGAGGCGGCTCGGAAGCTGGTAATGGCTCAATATTATCAGAGATCATCATGAATGATCCGCTTTTTCATGAAAGTGCGAAAACCGTCATTTTCTTCACAGGAGAGATCAGGAAAGATATCATTCCGGTGAACCTAAGGGCTGCCGGTTTTGATTTGACCGAGATGGTGTTATATCGGACAGCTCCCAAGACGGATATTGAGGTGAGATTTCACTCAGAGTTTGAGTCGGCTACAAAGCTAAATGCTGGTAACACATGGGTGGTCTTTTTCTCCCCACAGGGAACAGATACGATCCTTGCAGAGTTGCGAAACCTCAAGAATGAGCAGGGAGCGTCGCTCTTTCCCAAGATTGCTTCGATTGGGCCAACCACTGCCTCTTTTTTGGAAGAAAATGACTTGAGGCCCGATGTGGTTTCGTCAAAACCTAGCGCAGTATCACTACTTGATGCTATTATCAATTTCTAACAGACAGAATAAGCATACGATGTAATATAGTGGGTTCGTTATCTCTAGTCATACTATTTACAAACGTCATTCATAATAGAATACACACTTTTCAGAATGTTAGTGTCACCCTATTGAGGTCGGATACAACCATCAGAGCTTCAGAGGCATTCCTGTAATCCATTTCCATCGTCAATTCCTCATCTGCATCACATAGTCGAATCTCCACTCTTGGCAGCGACAGCTTGCCGGTCCTCAAAGGAATCAAAACAATCTTTTTTGGCTCATAGATATTCTTCTGCTGGGAGTTGAACTTTTCAACTTCAAACTCCAGCTCTCTCAAACCGCTAAGAAGCCAGGTGTCCCCCAATTGTATGTCAAGATTAAGCCTATAGGAAGAAGTCACGGCCGACTTGCGGGAAAAGTTCACCTTCTTCTTCTGTTTTTTGCCAAGACTATCAGCAGAAGCGGTTGGTTCTGGGACTTTTGACGGATCATGCTCACCTGACCACACCGTGGTTGAGCTCAAGTAAAGCTCCGCAAAAATGGGTTCACCAACAACATACTGCAGTTTCTGCTCGTACTTGAACTCTATAGAGTGAATAAGATGTACCTTAGGAATAGCCACGTTGATCTTCAACTCTCTGGTGATACTGGGCGCGATTGTTTCCACCAAAGAGGGTGGGATCTCATATCCCTCGCTTGAGGCAAGGCACTCAAGGAAGTCAGTCCACAGAGTAGTCAATAAGTTCATGTCATCAGAGGGTATTGAGCCCACTAAACTATTCTTCAGACGAGAGGGGGATGTGCGACTCAGCCGTATTTTTCCTGTGATCGCAAATACATTCAGCTTCACCTCTAACTCCTTGAACAGGGGCTGCAAGAGGAAGGCATACCGCTTAAGGTGTGGATATGCACTGGAGAGGATATCCATGAACCCTGCCTCCAAGGCATCCATAGCCTCATCTGCAATGTCTCTGTAGTGGACGTTCAACAACAAAGAGTCTTCTCCTGATTGGTATTGATCCGAAGCAAGCTTCTCAATCTGGTAGAAGAAACATGCTGGTTGCTCTCCAAATGCCACAACGGACCGTGGTGGTAAAGGGGTGGAGATCTTGTACCGTTCAGCAGAATCTTTCGAAGGCTTTAAGGTCACATCCGTAATTCGAATTGGGTAATTGACATCCGAGGTGCCCATTGTAAAATTGGAGAACAGACTCGAAGATCTAAATATATCCTCCACAGACACTGCCAATGACAGTGAAGGGTCAATGTGTTTGCATACGGAACATTCATAGGCTGTGCCACTCCCCCCACTATATCCAACTATCGCTTTCAGCACAAGTATGGAACTAGAGGGCATGTGTGAAACGTATGGGATAAAAAAAACCAAATGCGATCTAGCGTCAAAGTTACCCTCAATGGAGTAGTACGAGCGATCAGTTTCCTTATGGAACTTGGCACTCAAAGCTCTTCCAGGATGCAGAGAGACTCTGACATTTTCCGTCACCTCAAACGAATCATCAATGCCGCTCAGCTCGACCGAAATATCTGTGACATTCTGATCTCCAACGTTGATTTCGAACTTGATTTCATCCATATGCAGTTCCCTTGATTGCGGAATTCCCAGATCCAGCCACATATTGCTCAGTGATTCGTTGGAACTCTGCAACACCTCTGCCTGTGGATATACCCTTATGTGCTCAAAGTCACAGCTGGTGAGATCAATGTTTTTCAGCAATAGCAGCTTGTGCAACCTGAATTCGAGACTCAGTGGTTTGAATTTGCCATCAGCAATGACATTTGAATAGAGTTTTAAACACGTCTTTGACGTTTCAAGTGCAATTGGTTGGTCCTCCAGACTTGTGAAAGTCAATGATCGAGCACTTGCATCTGCGTCGATGGCTTCTAGTGTGAGGATCGAAGATTCGAACTTGAATGACGACGATAGATGCTGAAGTTTACAGTTGATATCCACTGAGATGTTGTATGTATCGCAAGAGTCGCTGGATAGATAAGGTTGGATTTTTGGAGAGAATAAATCATCAATGTTGTAAACGAACTCCTCTTCAAGAAGCGAGGCAGTCTCAGTGAGCTTGTCGAAGAGTTCCATGGTTTCCCCTGCATTACAAACATTGGACGACAAGAGCTCAACATATGCCTCGATCAGATTGTGGATCCTGTCCATTCCTGTAAACAGTTCGGACTTTTCCAAGCATTCAATGTAGATCTTGAGCAGAAAGCCACTCACAAATGACCACCCCTGTGCTTTATAATAACCAAAAGAGTCTGCAAGAATCTGTCCCGCCTTTAGGTAATCCTTATTATCGTAACAGATCATGGCAAGCTCCGTAGATAATATATCGACTGTCCTGGGCCGGGTGTTAGACAGGGCAAACCCGGCAACTATTCTCTCTGTTGACTGGTAGAAGAAGGACTCGAATGCCTCTTCCGACTTCATAGATTCGGCAAGGGGCGGGAATGTGAGAGCATAGTTGTGGCTATGATCATTATTATCTGTTACGGAAACATCCAATGGGATTTCCTTCATTCTTCCCTTGACCTCATATCCGTAGATTTGACCGATCTTCGATAGTTCCGAGCGCTGCAGTTGTCTGAGTTCTGCGAGGAACTCGAGTACTTCTGATGTTCTTGCTTGTAGGATGGGGTCATCGGTATTGCTGGATGTGGCAAACTCTCTGATCTCTTGAACCTTTGGAAGATTAATGAATTCCTCTACAATCATGTATGCAAGCTCATGGACCTTGATATAGCAGTTTAGAGATGGAGATCTCTCTGTAACAAAAGTAGTCAGCCTTGCCGTGAAAGATCTGACACGTTTAATGAGCTCAATGATGTGCAGAAGCGCTATGGAGTGTGAATCGGAGACCGCGCTCAGCAGAAGGAGGATCTCTGTCTGTTGCAAGAACAGGAAACAATGATAGTCAAATAGAGAGAGGTCACCATCCAACAGTGCCTGACCCGTGGAGAGATGTGTTAGGTGATCGTTTTCAATGAAGGTGACCATGTTGAGAGTATCAGATGGGTCGAAGCCAAACTTGAGGTTCAGCTGGTTCGAATTTGTGAAACGCATAAAGATTCTATGCAACTCATCATATGCCAAGAGGGATTCGTCATACAGCCCCATCTCTTTGTATGTTCTGGCCACCACCTCTTGGAAGATCAGCTTGAAAAGGGGATTGACAGGAGTTGTGTTCTGCTCGTTCATTGACCTTAGGTGGAATTGATAGAAGTTGAGCTTCTTTGCGAACGAACT
Source organism: Kuraishia piskuri (assembly GCA_030567595.1). Classification (NCBI taxonomy): domain Eukaryota; kingdom Fungi; phylum Ascomycota; class Pichiomycetes; order Pichiales; family Pichiaceae; genus Kuraishia; species Kuraishia piskuri. Next base: position 65,482 of record JAJLSM010000021.1, read on the forward strand.
CAAGAGACCATCTCTGATCGAACCAAGGATGATGTTCCAAGCCTCATCTTTCTCTGCAGCCAGTGTGTATTTGGATTTGAGACGAAGGCACCTCTCTTTGCCGTCGGGATTGCTGACTGAGTTGAAATCTGTCCTTAGCTTGCTGAATATCTTCGTTTTGAAGGTGGAAAATGCCTCATTTCTATGGTCGCCACTATCGTAGTAGATGACATACCACTCGGGAGGGACGGAGTATGCATCGACGTTTTGCCTCAACCACTCCTTCACCAAGGGTCGCACTTTGGAACGATAATCCTCCGAGTCATCGCACTGCACAAACATGAGCTTGAGAAACCTGTCCGGTGACTCGGATGCGTTGCCCTCTCGGACGATATTCTGATAAAACTGGTCATTCTGCTGCTGTAAAAAGGTATCACGGCTGCTGTTGCTGTTTCTCTGGTGGGAAGAGCTCGCCTTACCGCTTCTCGGTATTTCTCCGACAAACTCAATGCCTAAAGGAGGCAACACCCTCAACGGCTTATTCGTATCTGCTCTCCAATGTAGGTTGACAAGGGGTAGCTTAGAGCTCAATTCATTCGCCACTGTTGGATACACCTCAAAGGGATCGTAGTATCCCACCTCCACCGCGGCCCTACTACCAACACGCATTGAGCCCATTCTGACCGTAGCCTGCGCTCATAAATCAAACACCGGTGCAAACACTTAGACAAACACACAAGCTGCAAATTCCATACCGGCCAGCACAAATCCCAGCACCTTCTTTACAGATGAATTTCAGTATATCCGATCCGAATACAAACTATTCCCGGACATTAGTAAAAAAAAATATACCATTGTGCTTTTTGGCCCTCATTCCTATCTGCCTCAAGCCTTTCGGAGATCACCCTCAGTCTACGCTCACACGTACACCTAACGTCTCTCCTCTCTGCCTGCAGCTTGGCGACTCGCGCTTTCAGAGCTGTTCGCGTCAGGTGCGGTCTGCGGTCTGCCAGGCCTGCGTCTAACTAACGGTTGTATTGTGAGGTCTCGATGTTGTAGTGTGGGAACATGGAGATGACCATCGGGAGGTGTGAAATTTATTTATGTACACACAATAACTGGTGTTTGTGTGTGTGTTATAGCAAAGGTTGCTCCAAGCGGCGAGGTTGGAAGGGGATCTTATTACAAGTTGCATTCCTTTGCTCATAACTATGTCGGAGAGGCCAGGTTCTGAGCGGCGTTGGCGCAGTCACAATGGAAGGTCACCTTCGTTGCGAGACGTGAGTGCTGTGTCTAGAGCCCGTCAAAGGCTTTTTGCAGCGAGGCTAAAGGACAAGCGTCGCTTTGTGGTTCCTACCTCCAATTACCTCAACTCTCCATACTATCGACGTCTGCTCGAGACAGCAAGGGTAGGTGTTAGGGTGAGCAAACCAGCGACAGCTGTGCATGCTCCACCCACTTCGGTAGTGAATGTCGATCAAATCAATGGAACACTTTCAGAGACCCCAGGGAGCGACGATGTTCTATCGTGGATTAGGTCAGTGCAAGATCAAGCTCGTTCGGCTCTTGAGGAATCGGTTGAAGAGGAGAGACGTGTCCAGGAAGATATAGAGAGAGAGTCGTTAAGGGAGGAGTTGGAGAACAAACATCAAGAGGAGTTCACAACCTTAAACAACTTCTTGGCGGATCTCAAAAGCAAAAGATTTATTTCCCATAACCAGCCAGTTGCTGAGACTGATGCATCGCAACAACAATTGCCCATAGAACAACAGGAAGAGTACTCACCACTGGTGGAGGAGGAAGAGCAGACACCTCTCGTTGACCAGACAGACGACTATGTCACTGCATATCCTGAGGAGGAAGATGTGCCTGAGGACTATCTCGCATCTGAAGATCTTTTTGGTGATGTGGATGTGCAAGATACAAAACGGGCGTTTTCTGTTGCTCAGGGTGTAACTGCACGCGATGAGGAACTCTTGAAAGTTCCGGCATTCTTGGATAGTGCGGCAGAGAGTGAACCTCAGTTGGTGCCCATAGCTCACGATATAGAGAAGAAAGGATTCGCATATTACTCACAGCCATCAGAAGAAGAAGGAGGGCATAGAGAGGATGAAGACCAAGAAGAAGACGAGGGTGATGAGGAAGACCGAGACAGTGATCTTGAGATAATTGAGATTAATGACTCATCTGAGGAAGACCAAGATGAGCATGACGAATCCCAGGAAGACCAGCAGATTGACGAATCGGAAGAAGATCAAGATGAGCACACTGAAGATTCGCAAGAACAGGATGACGAGTCAGCTGAAGAATCATGCGACGAGGAGCCCCAACAACTGCAATATATGAAACCACATCAGGGAAATCAACCGCCAACCTTCTACAGAAATGGTGTACAGCAGTCCCATATTTCCTATGGGTTGCGAGAAGGAGATTCCCAGGATTCCCAGAGTGAACTCGAAGATAAGGAGGATGGAGCTGAGAGTCCGGAAGAATATGATGAGGCTGAAGATCAGGAAGATGAAGGTGACTCCCCAGATGTCGATGATATTAACCATTTTGGAGTGCCTCAGTATCTGGCTGGCAGTAACAATCCTCAGACTGCAGCAGCACGGATGAGTGAATACGAACATGATAACGAAGAAGCTGAACCGTCAGCTGATGAACTTGAAGACTCTGATGATCATGGGGACGGCAGCGAGGGGAGTCCATCTGCAAATGATGTGGAAGAAACTGTTATCTCTATAGACGGAAGTTCAGATGAGGAGGATTCCGATAGAGAGAAGTTCTCTGGTGAGCATCTTCATTCAGATATATCCAGTGGTAGACCAAGCTTAATTAGCTCCATGAGTCGTCGCATGTCAGAAATATATGATGAACAGGGCGAAGAAATGGAGTCTGAAGAAAGCGATGCAGACGACGAAGGCCAGGCTGAGGAGAAGGATTTCCATAGTTATGGCGAGTCCTCTGATGACCAAGTATCCAACGATGAGAATGAGTCAGAAGCAGAAATTGTGGCAGATGTCAACAATCAGGAAACCGCTGGACAATCTGAAAATGATCGTCACTTAATTGATCCAGAATTTACTGTCGATGGTGGCCATACAGGTGATTTGGTGGAAGAGCCAACCATTTATGAGGATGCATCAGCAACCTCGTTTACCAGTAGCATCCAGCCGCCGTCAGATCCGGCCGCTGCCGCAGCAATTCAACCTGTTGATCAGAAGCCTAAGAATACACTTGCTTCGATGGTCTGGGATGGCTCCGCCTCTCTTCAATCTTTGGCCCAGAGTGCATTTGCAGTATTGGGAAGAGACCATGACATAGAAAAGAAAATGGAGTCCTCAGAAGCCGTAGAGTCTCCAGGATCAGAAGTTGAAAAGATGGATCAGAACGATCAGAATCATAAGGAGGATGTTCTGGAGCACGACACAGAATATATAGAAGATACGGCAACTGGCGATCCTCTTGAACTCTCACAGACAGGATCAGATGAAGAGGAACGTGTTTCTCGGAATGAATCCTCACCAGCTTCTACAAGCGCATTTGGACATTTGGGAACCACTGAAGAAAAACAAGAAATGAATAGTAGCCTCATAGATCCTTCAATTCTTGGCCTGCTAAACCAGTCCTTGGAGAAGCATGACATACTTACGTCTCCACAGAAGGTTCAAACACGGGGCGAGGATCTCATAGTGGATGGACAGGTAAATAGTACAGAGCTACACTTACATCATGAGAACCTTCATGTACACTTTGCAGAGGATACTGAGGGTATGGAATTTGTTACAGCTGTTGCCGACACAACTGTGCCCGCAGACGAAACAATCGATACTGAGGTTATATTGGATGAGAGCAAGGATATCAAGGAGATGACATCTCCTGAAGAGACAGAATATGATGACACACAGGTAGAAGAACAGGAGATTGACACCGATGAAAAAGCTGATCTCAGAGGTTCCCAAGATGATGTAAATAATATTCATGAGGATGGGCCTTCCGTTGTCGAGGAAGATATTGCTGAAGCGAATGCAACAGTGTATATGTCTATTGATGAGGGAGATGCTTCCTTTGTGGAGGGTATCAGCGAAGAAGAATATCTCCAGACACGTGGACGTGTGCCCTTGGCTACTTCTAGCCCAGTTGCAATGCACAGCGAGAGTGATGGGGGCATCGAGGAACACCTCGGAAGCAGTTTGCCAGTGACAAACTCTCCAGCTTTACCACATGATGAGATAAATGAGAGCATCCCGGATATCCACACTGAGGACGACTCTCAAGAGGCAGTGCATGTCATAGAGGAATCTGACCTGAAAGCTGCGGGAGAATCTGATGATACCCCAGCTGAATCGACCAACATCGATTCAGTACCTTCCCAGACTGGCTTTGTCGAAAACTTTCATGAAGGGAATGCAGACACCCCACACGAGTCGCTTCTCGACAACATTGACTTGAAGGAAACCACCCTCGCAGAGCCGGAAGCAAGACACGATATCGGCATCAATGATACTGAGGATAACTTTTTCTCGGTTATTGAAGAAGTATCTGTTCAAGTGTCATCTGAAGATGTGTCTTTGGCAGAAAGCATCCTTGATTCAGATGTTGCACAGGAGAGCCTTGAACCACTCAAATCCGAGGATGAGCCAGCTCTAGAAACACAGAATGCAGCAGATCTGGTGGATGAGGTAATTCTTCCTGATTCCATAGAGACCCCCATTGAGGTCTCTCGAGTGGACACAGATGCTATCGTTTCTTCTGAAAACCTTTTGGACTCAAACATCACCGATGTTACTGATCTCGGCCTTCCGGAAACTGAAAATCTGGAAATAATTGAGCCAGATCTGGTTCAGGAAGCAAGTACAAGGGCCTCCTCCGAAATTGGAGAAGATAAGGCACCTGAAGAGAGAGATGCAGATGTAGCGCCAAGTGAAGCTATAGTTAAAACACTCGAAGAGGTGGATGATTCGATGGCTGATGCCCTCGAGAATACGTTTGTTGCTTTCAAAGAGACTTCAGGAGTAGAATATATTCAAGATACCCCGCTGGACTCTCAGAAGATGGAGGAACCTGCGGAGGGGAAGGAAGATGAAGCACAATTGCCAGATGAGGATGAGCATCGCCTGGAAGAGCCCGAGGGTCAGCAACACCATGTAGTGGAATCTACCTTTGCACCTGAAACCGCAATGGGAACAGAAGATTCACCTATCAATGATGATCCGTATCCATCAACTGACGGTAAACGTCCATACGAGTCTAATGACTCACCTAGTGAAGCTGTGGCAACCATGGGATCACCATTTAAGCGTATCCGTACTGCATTCTCGGAATTCTTCAGGAGGATGTCACCAGACATCTCATATACCGAAGCTGACGAGAGTCCTGTAAAACCGTTTGCATCGGCTGATAATACCCAGGAAGATAACATAGTTGAAGAAAAGTCACATACAGCTAGCCTGCAAGATGGTGTCGCTGTACTCGAAGAGTCGAAAACAGATGATCCAGATCTCGCTGAACAGGACGGTAGTCATGTTGGGGTTACTACACCGCCAGCAGGAGATAAAGAGGCTATGGAGCTTCCAGAGACACCACACACTCCAACGATTTCTGTGATTACTCCAACGAAGGAAGTCCCAGAATTCGAAGAGCCCGACTTGTTGAACGACACTATGCCACAGCTTGCAGCGTTGCAATCAGATGACGAGGATGTATCGATCATTGTGAGGAAAACAAGAAATAGCACGCGGAATATTGCTGTGCAGTCTTCAAGAAGAGGAAGGGGCAGACCAAGATCTCCTCGGAAGCCGCCAGCCAAGAAGACATCTTTGCCAGCTACCGAGGAGACGGATTCTGCCGTTCTGGCGGCAGTTTCTTTGTTGCCTGCGCTTGATGTTTCGGACAAACCTACAATCCCTGATACCGAATCAACTTTGGCGCAAGATCCTGAATCCTCAACCAAATATTCTATTGCCCAGTCCCCTGGGAAGCGTCTGGGATCACCGAGGAAGAGATCGTACGTGCAGTGGTCGTATGGCTCACCAAGCAAAGCACAGAATCTCGATCATCTTATCATGAAGACGCGCAGTGGCCGTATCGTTGGCGCAAATACGGATGAAGAAATAGAAAAGGCGAACGAGAAGCTCGCCCAGGAGAATCAAATGCTTCAGCAAATTGCCAGTGGTGGCAGAGTCGTGTCACATGAGCTTGCTGGTATTGCCACAGAGATGTTACAAGAAATCCAGAATGATGGTTCAGATGAGAAGCCGATAACTGCGCAAAGACAACAAGAGCCGGATGCAGTGAAGACTGAAGATTGGGCAGTTGCTACCGATGGCGCAACAGTGACTGAGGGTAATGAGGAGGAGGACAATCCAGCTGCCACTGACTCGAAGCAGGAAACTATTGAAGAGGTTGGCGATGAGGAGCCACCACTAAAAAGGAGACTGAGAAGTAGAGCAAGAAGGAACTGAAATCAGTTGGTGTAATGATAACTGTCATATATTTACTTAGTGAGTATCTCAGCATTGTACAGACTGCTTTCTATATATAAGTATCATCTGTCTCTCCCCTGCAGACCTATACAACGCACCAGAATAAGCCCCTAAAACCAAAACCAAAACTAAAACCCAAAGGACCAAAGGACCAAAGTAAGACAAATACAATGTACCCAATTCTAGATGACGTGGGACATTAGGTATTCAAATAATGAGAAGAATATTGTGGTGGTCATCACTGACCTCGTTATAGATGGACCAAGCCCCCGGTACATTCTCCTCGTAGGAAATGTAAATCTTCGAATGGGTACTGGAAGCCGTTCTTGTCTCGATTGGACGCGCAGGATATTCGAGACAATATCACGTTGGGTGAGACTCTTGAGAGTATCTATAGGAAACACGGTGATCCAGCTGAGCATACCCGAGAAGGCACCAGCAGCTGCAATGCACATTGCATCTGTCGTTGTTTTTGAGAAAGCAGTAGTTGCCACAATTTTTGGGGACACGGTTGCCTGAAAAGTGAGCTTTGATGTCTCATAAACAGCGTAGAATAGACCGGAGCTGACACTATCGCGGACGATGTGGAACCTAAAACCAGAATACAACCCTCGCACTCCCTCGACTCTGATGATTTGTCTTGCAACCTCAAATATAGACTTGGGTAGGATGCTCTTGTCGTGGAGGTGATTCTTACTTCCCACCAGTACTGAAATCTGAGAGAACAATTTTGTAAACTCGAAAGGACAGGCAAAAACAGACACGCAAGCTCCGCAAATGGCGCCTGCCACCAGCGATGTGGGAATATTGGTGGAGAGCATCTCATAGTCTTGAGAGGCATCAGAGGCCTTAATGGCAGGAGGGCCAAGCAGGTGAGACTGTGCTGCAGCCACATAGGGCTTTGAGCCCGTGTAAATAGAAACACCCAAAGATCGCGAGCACGATGTTGAGATCAAAGGTGCAGTAATTCCTCGGAAGAGACCCTTGACACCTTCGTGATGCACGGTCTGATGTAGGCAATGGAACGCCGATTTGAATTTGTGCGTCTGCATTCGGGTCTTTAGACTGTCCAGGGGGAACCCAACAGTTGTGGCAACAAGCGAAGCGGTGTAGGAGAGGATTCCTGGCTTGAAAGGTGCGAGGTACACTGGAAAAGTCGCGAAGGCGTGTTCATAGTTGATGGTGCCAGTTATCGCAGGTAAAGCCGCAGCCACCAGATGCTGCTCCTGCTCAGGTCGTACCATTGTCATGGGACAGTTGTCATGGACAAAGATCTGGATGAAACGTATGTACCTGGAGCCTTTGGCACTATGTTGAAAAGCATATCCCAGACCAGTTGACCTGTTATTTGACTGTTATGATTCTCTTATCTTATCATATTACACCCAAAGATGCACGATAAACGTGGTGCAGATGGGATATGCGATGAGGGAGCCACGCGTGCGGCTCAGATGAGACGCCGGAGTTAAGGATGGCAGGCTCGGGGCGAACTGCAGACGGCAGAGGAAGGGAGAACTGGGGCCATCAAGCGGATAACAGTTAACATTACAAATTGGAGTCAGAAACAACTACTGTGCAACTTAAACATCTCATAAATTTTCATCCTACTTACAGTTTGATCATGGCGATTGAATGGTTGTATACCGGGGTTACAAAGTTCCACCAGGGAGAGATGGGCCAATTACATATCAATTGCATCCTTGAAGCTCAGGATATCGTTAAACCTCAGTCCGTTAACCTCGTTTGTGTCAAGAACTATGTTCTCTATGTCATCATCTTCAAATTCAAGTGCACCGTCCTTCTGCTCTTCCTCGTCAGCCATAAAAACATCTCCATCTGCAATACTCTCCTCATCCTCCTCGTCAAAATCATCATACTTGTCGTCGAGATTGTTCTCCTCCGAGGCCACCAACACCAGACCCCTTGATCTGATAGACTTGACCAGGTCTGGACAAATCTTCAGCAAAGAGTTGGGAATCATCACTCCAAGAAGGTTGTTGACGACAGCAAAACTGATCGCCAACTTGATGCTTCTCGTGATCTTGTTTTGATTAACCATCTCACTGGTGTATGAGTTGGAATTCTTGTTGATGCTGTCGATGTTGTCTATCTTCACCTGGTGGAAATGTGTCTGTTGTTGCTGTTGTTGCAGCTGATGCAGAGCACTGCCATCAGAAGGTGCTCGGTTGAATGCACGCACATCCTCGTGATGGTCAAGCGAACCTTGGTCTCCAACGCTATTGATGGTGAATCCATTAGCGGTAGTAGCCCTGAATGTGCCCTTCTTGCGCTTCTTGTTTGGTAGACTGTTTGGTCTCAGTCCATTAACATTGTAAAATACAGGGTAGTTGGGCTGTTTCCAGTTCAAAATCGTACAGACAAACGAGTTGGTTGACGAGAAAATCAAAGATCTTGTCTTGGAGTCACCGTGGATCCTCTGCGAGGTATGTCCCTGTCTGCGCTTTCTGATCGATCTAACGTGCTCAAACACACTGTCCAGAATACTATCCATGAAGTAGTTAAGGCTGTTGCGGGTAGCAGTCTTGTGGGTGCTCACTACCGCATGTTCTCTGGACCAATCTGATGGGAATGTATCAGCAACACTGAGCCTGTCGCTGTAGTAAGTGAGTTCGTATAGAGTAGGAAAGAAGATCTCCAAATCCAAAGAAATATCAATGGATAGAATTTCCAAGAAAATGTCCAGTGGAAGGTACAAGTTGCTGAGGACTCTTTCCAACAACACCACATCTTCAGCAATGCTACGCACAGTGGCTAGCTCAGAACAAAGTGCCTCTGTAGATGTTCCGATTGCCTGCAGATCGGCATCCACAATCTTGCGGAGTTGTTTGGCGCTAAAATTGGAGACTGGCAGTTTGATACCGCCGCCAATTTTGACCCTCCAATCTGGACATACTATAGGCGTGCCGTTGTTCAGCATGCAGACACGGATCCTGAAATACTCTCCTGACAGCGAGGAAGCCGTCACGAATGAAAAGTATGTGGAATTGAGCGAAGTGTTGTTGTTGGTGTTGGCATTGGTGTTGGCATTAGGTGCGTCTGTGATGCTCAGGTTGTTGTTGGTGGATTTCCAGTATGTATCGTAAATGGAAATCTCCAATGGGATACCTGCGTATGGGAACACAATCTGGAAATTGAAGTTCAAAGCTCCAATATTACGGAGACGGACATCAAACAGAGGCAACGATAGGTCTCCACTCGAGCGCTTGCCCGTTCCTGCAAGGGTATCATTGAAGAAACTCGACAACAGTGTAGCCTTTGCAATCAACCTCGTGCCAAAAGTTGGAAAGAGCTCGAAATCAATCGCAAATCCATCAAAGGAATCAACCTGGAATGTAATCATCTTGTCGTTGTCTAACAATGGAAGCATCAGGTTTCTAGGAATGAGGTCATTCTTGTCACAATTGATGGTAAGCCTGCCTGGAATAGAAGAGAGGAACTGGTCACCATACACAACAATAGAATCTCTGTTGGTATAAAAGTTCAGTTTGAGGAAAATCTTTTTTTCCAAGAAATTGTGACCATACTTCCTCAGTGGGATGATAGGGGGTGGCAAGGAAAGGTCCGGGATCAAATCCACATTACTCATGCTGGCCCCAAGGGACGGTCCAGAACTTAATGGTAGTTTTGGCAATTTTGGCACAACTGGAGAGACTGTTTTCATTGCGGACAAGGTGATAGGAGGTGGCAAGAGTGGTTCTGATGGCTGCTGTTGTTGCTGTTGTTGTTGTTGTTGCTGTTGTTGTTGCGCGCTCTCGATCCGTTGCTGTCTTCTCTCCCTTGCCATTGCCTTCACAAGCACGTTCAAAACACCAACGTTACCTTCCCAGATAGCGTAGTATATGGGTGTGAGGCCATCCTCATCCTTAAGTTTATAGTTGGCGCCATTCTCAATTAAACTTTCGGTGGTTTTGCTAAATCCCTGATTGGCGGAATAAAAAATAGGAGACCATTTGTTCAACTTGTCCAGTTGATCGATTCCGGCCCCAAACTTAAGCAGGGTGGGGATCAGTTGGTAATGGCCACAGCTGGCAACAATGTGCAGTGGTAACAGACCCTCAGCGTTGGATTGAGTCGTGGCTGTTTTCTTGTCGCTGCTCCTGTCGAGTAGCAATTCCACAGTCTCCAGATTTCCAAGCTTACACGCCACATTTAATGGAAGGTATTTTGGACGGATATCATCCTGTAGGGGGAAAGCGTTGGCACCGTGGTCGAGTAGCAGCTCCGTAGTGCGCGCGTGGTTGCCTAAGATGGACAATAACAGGGGGGTCATAGAATCATTGTCCATGCAGTCGATGTATTCTGATGGTGATTCAGGGGCAGCGGCAACCAACAGCTGACATATGTCGTAAGAACCATTTTCTGCCGCGTAGTGAAGTGCTGTTCTTCCGCTGATATCCCTCACAGACACGTCCACCCCTTGCTCCAGGCATAGCTCAATGATAGCCAGCCTTGGTGTATCTTTCAAATAACAAGCCTCATGAAGACATGTCCTCCTGTTAAGATCATCGGCAATTTTTAGTTGGATGGACTGTTGATGCTTTGGAAGGATATGATAAAATCTCAGCAAAAATTCTTCCGTCACGGATGGATTGGACACGAACAGGAAAAAAAGTTTTGAAAATTTATTCTCGAGATCGTTTGGCTTGTTGGAGATGATGTTGGCAAACCAATCATCAAGTCTGCTCTGCCACGTGGTAGGCACGTCAACCTTGCCGTTGCGTGACCCCGAGATGGATGAGGAGGAAAACATCCAGGGGGAACTGGACGCCGAAGCGGATGCGGCTGACGCAATGGTCAATAAATCTGAGTACCATTCGTCTAATTCTCTATCACTGGATGTTGGAATAACAGTCTCATCATTAGACACCTGAGTTTTTAATGGATTCGTGGAAGCAGAGGATGCGCCAGTATGTAGGGAAGCAGAGGGGGCTGTGCTGACCCCTGAGGATGCCTCCCGCTTGCTGTCCTTCTTTTCGTACCGAATGACAAAGTCACCTTCAGCCTTTGCCTCCAATTCCATTAAATTATTTGCTACAAGGTCACTGAGCTCGATAATTTCATCCCTGTGGAACACAGGCTGGACGTTGACCGCGGTTGTCAGGTAAAGTTCCTTTGTAGAGGACTTGGATCTCTTGTCCCACTTTTTGAGCACCTTTGTGAAACCCACCTCGTTCAATTCGACAAACTGCTCCAGCCTGTCAAGGTCCTTGGAGAACTTTTTGAAACCATCGTAGAGAGAAACAAACGCAATGGAGTTCTTGTTATTGCTATCGAGACGGCCCTGTAACAGAGCGGTGGTCTTGCGCTCGATCAAGATGTCCAATCGTATTTTTAGTTCGGATTCCTTTTCCAGATAAAACTCGTTCACCTTCTCGAGTTCTCTCTCAAGACGGAAGAAGAAGGAACCCTTCTTTTCCTGGAGAGATATCTCCCGTGAGACGTCGTTCACGGCCAGGGCATTGATGAGCTTTTTCAGAGCTTTGTAGTTGATAAAGTGTCCAGAATACTCTGGAAGTTCCAGCTGTCTAGCAGCCAAATACTTTCCGAACTTCCTAAATTGGAGGGGTGATTCGTTAGTTCTATACTCTGCTGTATGGTGACACTGGGAGCGGAATCCAATCTGGAATCAACGTGTAATCTGTCTCCCCTTGGAAACCTTTTTCAACGTCAATGCACACTTACATTTAAGAATGAGTCTTTGAAACCTGATGGTAACAGGCAGACAATAATATGCACAGGATGGATATTAAATACTCCTGTATAGTCACACTGTGTATGTAAATTGTGGCAATTGATAGAAATATCAGGCTTTGTAGGACTGTTTCTAATCCCACAATGCAAAATAATTTCAGCGACACTTATGATATATGTCCATGCACGGCTTGATCAGGCAGAGAAACCTGTTCGTACAAAACTAGCTTCCCAAGTGGCACACGGAATGCAACGCCGCTCTTAAAGACCCCGGCAAATAATCAACTAGATCACCTTAGCTGATCTAAACTGGGTTTTTCTTCGAAAGCACAATTAATTCAATTACTCACAGCAGATTCCGGTCAATCTCATGGCACCAACCGAGCACACGTTTCCCCAATGCAAGAGTTTACTGTACACGCACATTCACTGCTTCTCGACTGTGGTGGTGCAGCACAACTCCTAAGGCACAAGGCATAAGGCACAAGGTGCATACATGCGGACATAGAGATAATATACAGGCTTGAGTTTGATAGACGAGAAGTATGGGGTGATGGTTCCATAGATTACACAGCGAAGAGAAAAATCAACCGTTCTTTTGTTATTATTTTTTTGATCTACAAGTTGCTACTTATGACGGATTTTTTTTTTTTTGATCAATAAATTATGCTGTCTGATATCAAGTGTTTTCTTCCTTTAACAATAGCTTCTAGGAAGTGTGGGTGCTGCTCTTCAGGCAAGATGTGTGTGTATGTATGCGTGCCGATGCGTGTGAGAGCTCCAGAGATGCTAGGCATAATGATGAGATGCGGACTGAGTACGGGAGGATCAGAAGAGATTGTCGCTGGTGAGCCAGATTTTTTTTTTTTTGCCAGCGGCCACTTGAGCGAAAAAAAATGGCGCAAGGGACTGCCAGCTGTCTCAGTTAGTGTGCTTCGCTCGTTCGACTAATGAGCAAATCGATGCTTAGTGGGCCAGCTTTCCCTCCCTCCCACCTTGCCTCTCTCTCCTATGTGTGTAGCTTGCTGCACTTTATCGGTAGGGTTCTTCACCCCACGGCTAAGAGTGAAAGGCATTTTATGTATTTGGGACGGCCTTGCATCTAATAATCACCACGTGCGTCGCCCTTTTGGGAGAAGGAGGTGTCAACGCAAGGAGATTAGTATAGGACACATGTAGGTCGTGTGTCAACCGCCCCCGCCAATTTCTACAAGAGGGGCCAGGAGAGAAAGGGAGAGAGAAAGGAGAGAGACACCTTCTTAGCGTCGAGGGGCCAAGCTATGAACACACCTCACACTGCTGTTGGCTATGCTATGTGTATCTGCTTATTGCTGACCATTTCCCTAATTATCTGGTAGTAGCAGGATAGACTCTGGGAATGAGAGGAGAGGGACGACGCGTCATGGATTCTGTAGAGCAACCAAGCTCACATTATAGTTTGAGCGATACAATACAGGGGAAGAAATTGCATGCACTCACGGTGACCATGCCTTGCCGCCCTTAACTATTGTGGGCAAGACAATGTTGTTCTTGTTTGGCCATGCCTACTATTCTGGATTCCAAAGTCTTGCGACTACAACTATTTCCACTTATTGTACATACAGCCTTTTGTCTCAGCCTGCTGGTATCCTCTACGTGTCAGAAGGTCCCACCGTGGAAAAGTCATTTATCTCCTCCTACATGTGTAAGTTAGGACGATCATGTGAAAGCCCTTCTACCACTGCATACTGAACATGATCGATACACAAATCAAACCAAATGGTCGATTCCGCGCGATAGCTAGAGCTCCGTCTCACCTCCCATGGCAGTGAGTGCTGTATATGCATCGCCGCATCTCCTAGTCTCTACTATTCAAAAAGCTTGCTTGGCTCCCTGCCGTTTTGCCGCGTCAGACTCACTACTTCCCCAGCTGCCAATACACCGTTGCCACGATATCCTTGCGGCCTGCTTTCTGGCGGGGGAGGGGTCAACGTGCAACACACAGAAATGAAGGGGGATACAGCACTGAACCCGGTTTTTTGCGAGTTCGTCACGCAGCATCTAGGAAGAGATTCCTGGGGAATCATTACATTCGGTGATCAATTCACAATTGTGACATCTATCTATTTCCCTGTTCTCCACACGAAAACGCCAAATTGTGACTGCAACCCCATCCTACCCAAGGAATAATAATAATAGCCTTCTATTCCTTCTTCTGTCGCCACTTTAACCCTGCGCTCTTACCAGAGCTGCAGCGATCCTGCACCTATGGCAGATCTCGGGAGAAGGCGATGCAGAAAAATCAAAACTTACCCATATGATATGCTTCCTGCTGCCGGGTGGCACTTTTGGGAATCGGCATAGATACAATCTCAATGGACAGGGGATGCTGCCCGAGGGTTGCCTACGTAATTGACTGTGACCTCACTTGGGGGGACCCGGCAAGTGGTACTTTGCGTATATACACAGCGGTAGTAATCTATTGACCGGGCCGTGTCTAATTTCATAGGGAGCTAAGTGGCAGGCAACTTATGGTTGTCTAAGTAGAGGTGGGGGAGGGGGGGGCAGCATCAGGCGGCGGTGAGTGGATACACCACCTGGTGGTGTCGATCAAGGGCCCCCTCTAGAGAGCTCGCAACCCATTTCTGTCCGTCTGCTCTACCTTGAAAATTTTCCCCACATTTACTTGGTTTGATTTTTTCACACCTCGGGGGTATGGGTGTGGGCCAACGGCTATTCGCGATTGACAACTCGGCTTTTGCTAATCATACCCAATTCGTCTTCGAATCTCCATGGTCTCAAGCGAACCTCTAGGTTTGATCGGCCTTGAAGCGTATATGGTAAAAGTGGTGCCATCTCAAATTGAGCAAGAACGGCTGCACAGCTGCAGCCGAAACTAGGGAGCTCTGCGTCGGGTAAGCTAGGCCATCCTTTCCCGAGACCAGCCGGCGCTCCCCTTTCGGGCTGCCAGAGTTGTCTCCTCGATGGATTTTGCCGCGGCGTCACTGCAGCCTCTGCGTTGTTTACACCGTTCCGGTTGATTATTCTATGCATTTGTACATAACTGCTGCTGCTGCTCGAATTTTTCAACACCCCTTTCCTGCAATTCCTCATGTTCCGCTTTTGATATAAGCAAAGGCCTTCCTCTGCACCGATGGTCAGAGCGCGATAAAACCTTGCATTCCATATATGTGTGTTTTTTTCTTTCAACAACCTAATTGTTCTTAATATATACCATACACCGTCGCCGCAAGCTTCTCCATCTGTTTGCTATTCTCCATATTACAGCTCTATCTTCATGATTTGGTGCTGCATACACTGCTGCTACTTTTCCGGGCCTGCTGTAACCGTTTAACTCGGGAATTGGTTCAACACAACGCATATTCGAACTCTGCGATCACTTTCATCAGGTTAAAAATTACATCAGGTATTCAATCCACGGACGAATTCAGTCAAAAAGTCCAATCTACTATATTCATTGCATCAGTCGCATACATTCTTTTTCATCATACTCTATATGCCGCTTAGCATGCTAGAACAATTGTAACCATACAATAATGATGTCCAATAAGTCGCAACAAAGTAAGTAGTGGGAAGCTATAAGAGGAAGAAAAAAAGCATAATTTATTGTGATACATTGCTAACATGTTAAATTTTAGTGGGCATTATTTCACAACACACTGCGCAACCAAAGGTGCTACCTGAGCATGTTCAACATAAGGCAAACACCACTCCCATCTTGAAGAATGGACCCACATTGAATGCATCTGATCCACAACCTCTAGTGATCAAGACAAGTAAGAAATGGGTACTGCCACCAAGACCAAAACCCGGCAGGAAACCCACTGCAAATCAGACAGCCACAGCCAGTCACTCTGTGACACCAAAGTCGTCACATTCAACGTCTCCTGAGGCCAACATCAGCATTTCATCTTCAAGGGAGCCTTCTCCTTCAACGACCGCGGTTTCATCCAAATCGAAGTATAGTAGATCACCTTCTCCTCTTTCCACGGTGGCTAATGTGGGTTCTGCACTATCCCATGCAAACGTTCCCATTAAAGCTTCCAGAAGTGTCCAGAACATAAGCCAGCCAACAAAGGAGTCCACACGGAATGAAACAGTGGTAACAGTTGATCAGCTATTTTCTCAGGAGTTAGATATCAACCCTTTGAAGCAGGCCATCATCAAAATCAATGAGGAGAACTACTACATGAAGCTTGAGGTGATTAAACTGGTGTCGGATCTGAAAGGATTGAGGACAGAGATCGGTGTGCAGGGATCTACCGTTAAGTCCGGTGTTGCTTCAATTGATCAAAAGCAAAAGTCACTGCAAGGTCAGGGGGGTCAACAATTGGCTCAGAAACGGTGCTCGAAAAAAAGAGGTCACGATGACGATATAAACGACTTGATTCTCTCCCTTGTTGATCTCACACACTCATGTTCTAACAACACTCCTGCATTGCATTCAGCAGCAACACCTCAAAGCGAGGGAAGTTTGAATGACCCTAACAGCTTCCTCAAGTTTGATGATATTGATGAGGAGTTTGTATATGTCAAAGAGAGCGGTGTTACCAAGTCACCATCTTACTCCAGTAGCCATGCTGGTGACGACGACGAGGCCATGGACTTGGAGTCATCAACTCCTGAGTCTTTGCTCTCCCTAACCAAGACTAACTCCACCATTGATGACGAGCTCGAAGCAGATGACCTTGAAAAGAAGCAACAGCCAAATGTTGTAGTTCTGGACAGCAACCTCCATACGGAAGAGGTTAAACAGTTGGGAACAGATCTCACGAATGATGACAACAATTTATTTTCTATGCCGCTTCCATTCACTGCATCAGCCAAGGAAGACACTACCACATTTTCCCTGTGGAGCAGTGCGTTGGACGATCAGGCAGCGAAGAAGCAAAAGGAGAGAGAAGAGGAAATTGCCAAATATAACGCGATGAATGACCTAATGCAGTTTGATTATTATGGCGATAACTACGAGCTGGCTGGGAATGAAGATCTGGAGTTTGCAAAGTTCATTTCCGGCGAGCGACTAAAAAGTACAAACGATGGATCCGTTCCAAGCACATATAGGTGTGAAGACCTGTGCATGATGTGAGCAGAAGTGTAACTCTCTCATCTATTTTATTCAATTATTTCTCATGCCGTTCTGATTTGGTGTCATCCTTCATTCGTTTTTTTATATTTTTTTTCTCTCTTACTTTGTTTGGTATATATAGACTGGGGCTTTCCTTTATGAACTTTTTTTTATCTTGTATTTGACGTTGTTATGATTGATGATTGGAAAGACGCTTTTTTTATATACTATATTTGACTATGATCCATCTGCTTAGGTTAAGATAGTTTACTCATTGCACAGTAAATGCAGTAAATTGATGGCATCAGTACGCCAATTGGAATAGAAAGGCAATTCACACATTAGCCTGATGCGGAAAAACGACTGTATCTTGTGTGTATATTCGTTTTTTCTTGTATATTCGCTCCATAGTTGTTAAGTGCCACGTCCCATGTCGCGTCCTCCCTCCCTCGTGCCAACTCGCGTACACTCCCGGGGCATAAACCCCCTCTTCCTCCTTTGCGTGCCCAGCCTAGATAGACATCATCCACCTTGCAGACACCCCCTCCACCCCCTGTGCCTTGTCGGGGATCATTCCCGTTGCCTATGGATCATATGCGCATACCATGCAACTGCTACTGAGGCATTTTCTCGCGGTCTGTTCTTGCCGAACGAGAAAATCATAATCTCTTGATGGTCATCGAGGTTGACGGTAGTGATATGAGAACTGGACACTATGTAACCAGAAGGGTGTTTTATTGTACTACATACTTTTGAAGGATGGTTAGCATTCTCCTCTACGGTTGAACAAGATGGTTTCCCCGCTGGAAGAGAGCTAAACAGGCAGCCCCACCCCACGGCCTGCCGTGCAGAGAGACCCTGGCGGTGCGCCTTGACCGAACGGAACTCGGCAGAGAGGACCTTGGGCGTATGCATGTATTCCCGGTTCAGCATGCGTTTTTTTGCCCAAGGTCGCGTGCCTTTGACGCCCGTTTGGGACCTCGGCCTGCAGTAACCGTTGAGGGTAATAGTAACCGTTGAGGGTAATACGGTGTTACGAAAACCGTTGGAGCGAGCATTTGCGACTCGGAAACGATCCCCTCGGACAGCTGTCAAGGCAAGTGGGGGAAGGTGCGCCTCTGCTTGAATATGAGAGGGGACTCTGTTGGCGTTCTTACTTGCAGTGTACCTGTTGGTAGCAATATGAAATAGTCCACCTGTCACAAAAGATACCTCTAAGATGGTGACTGGTTGAGTCGAGGAGTTTGCCGCAACATGAAGTTCAGGCGGTTTTTAAAATGGTCAATGTAAAATGCGAATGAATTCCTAGCTAGCAAAAACAGTTCATTAATATCTAATACAAAAGACAGTCATCATCATTATGCTTTCAAGGAAGGTCTTGAACGCTTGGTTCCTACAAGTACTGTGACCCCTGCATGATTATAAGCCCTCTTCCTGCCATTCCCCATCTGCTCTGGGGTCAGGCTTATAAATTTATTGGTCTTCACCGGAGAGTTGAGAATGTTGCGGCCAGCTATCTTGAACGAGGGCCTTGCTGGAGGCTGCACAGCATTCAATCTCTCCACAAGTCTCCCCCCTCTAGGGGTCACCGGAGAGCTTATGTTCTTCAGAGGCGTGAAATCAGGAGATCCCTGCTCTCCCTGATTCATCAATTGTAAATCACGTATTCTCTGCAACCTCGGCGAGCACCTCACTCCCTGCCTGTATTGAGTACACTGAGAGCTGGGCGCGGATATCATCGAAGCCATTGCATTTGCTGCGTTTGCATTAACGGCTTTACGAGGTGACTTCTTGCCCTTGATTGGTGAATAATCAGGTGAGGGAAGCTCTCCTTCTTCGGCCTCCTGTGGATCCTGGTATACCTCAAAGGTCTTTGTCTTTCCTCTTGTCGGTGTCTCAAATGGAGATAATGCATTGATGACACGGTTCTTATTGGGTGTAGCTGGAGGTGTGATTATTACCGCGGATGATTTCTTAGTGGCTGTGCTCTTCCTCTGTGAGTTCAGCTCTTCCTGGGTGAGGAAGAAATCGGGAATCTCACTTTTAAGATATCTGATCCAGTTGTCACAGTCAGACTCAATATGATAATCGATAACACCTTCCCAGCTGGTGCTCGAAATCTGTGTCGCGTTCACAAACACAACCAAACCATCCTCATTCTCGTGCACCCTCTTGGCAAGAGTGCGCACCATCTTCTTGACTCCATCGACTTTCAGCGATGTGCCAAAAATGAGCAGCAACTTAGGGTTACGGTTGATATCCTGGTTGAGACCTTTGGCAATTACCTCTGCGTGGGGATGGTTTTCACCATACAAGATGATGTTTGGTCTTAGGATCCCCACGATGCTACTGGACAACCTTTTGCCGCTCTGCACTCTCTCCTCGTAGTTTTGTAGGCACTTAGGACACTCTGGTGCCTCGCCTTCTCGGAGGGACTCTTTGTGCTCCATGTCCCACTCGAATGTGGATAAGCACTGCGTACAGGAGAGCTTGTTGAGGTCTCCGTGTAGCTGAACAACATCCAGATCCTTCCACTTGGAGCCATTGTTGTCCGCACCATTCTGAGGAACGCCTGTGTGCATTCCCAGTTTTCTTTCTATACCATCTATATTTTGGGTATAACAACGGAGAAGCCTCTTACGCTGCATCAGGTGGTTCAAGAAGCAGTGCGTCTCTGTTGGCTTTGCTTTGATGGTGTGGCTATACAGAGACTCCATGAAGGTGCAAAACACACCCAGCGTCGTTTCACTTCTGAAAAGAGAAATGTCAAAAAGATCCTTCCCCTTTACCACTGCAGTTGGGTGCTTAGCTTTCACCATGTTGTAAAGTCCATCGGTAGACCTAAAGTCTGGTATTCCAGCATTACATGATATACCAGCACCGGTAACAACGACAGTCTTGCGTGACTTGGAAACCGCCTTAGTTATGGAACAGAGAGCACTCTTGGCCTCTGGGTCAACACTGTTCAATTGTATTGTTTTCATTATGAGGAATTATTCTGTGTGAGGTGTGGCTATGATGTACTGTCTGTATGTGCAGCCTTTTTAAAAATCAACACGTGTGATGAATATGGTGGAGTCGGAAAGAAGGTGGGATTTTCTTCAAAAAAAAGCGGCAATTGTTTCTCAATCAAAAAAAAAACTTTATAAATCTAACAACTTTTAAGCGCACGTCCTCTTAAAATCAATCTGGCGGACTGTATTCTGTGTTTGGTCAGCTGCGCCCAATGGGTATATGAACATGTATGTCGTTAGGCGCAATTATTTCCAATGGAGTTAATACAAGCTCTGAGATGGGTCGATGACAAACACAAGAATATCAAAAGAGGGGAAATGCACGAATGAATATATTTTGTTGGAGTTGGCGTTTATTGTTAACTCTTCTTTTGCACCCCCAAACTTCATCACCTCTCATCGACTGCACCAGCGTGCCTAGCATAGGCCCTTTGGTATACCACAAAGTCCGCATAAAGGAAAAAGTAAACAATGCGCATGCCCATTCGCGCTGCTCTGAGCGAGTGCCTTGCAGACAATTATACCCTTCTTGGGTACAAGACAGGAGCTGCCAGGCGCATATACTTAGCATTTGCACGATGAACACGGTGCAGCCGTGACGGGAGAACACGCTTAACGGTGCAGGGAGTAACGATATAGCAGGAGCAAAATATTTGCGTCCTACATGGGTGGAGGCTATTGGTCTGTAAAAAAGAGCGAGGGGGTCACTATCATTATTATTTTGTGAAATGCAGAAGCAAAATAGTACCTGACGAATACGGAAAAGTAGGTAAGGTCGAGAGAATATCACTGAAGAATAAGAGAATATCTCTGGAGAATGAGTTTCTTCGAAGAATGAGCGAATCAATTTATATCTGTTAACTCTCTACCCTGGTGGACATACACCATCTTTGGGTGCTTTTTTTTCATCACTCGAAATCGTAAATTCATAAAATAACCATAACAATATAAAAAAAATCAGAGATTATATGTACTCTGTTTAGGGGATGTCCGTTCCATTTTTATCCGCACATAAGTTTGTGTCCGTTCGTCTAAGTTGTTTCTGTCTCTTCATCGATATCGTCTTCACTGGCTACTTCCGAGTGATCGTCTTCACTGCTGGACGCCGAACATTCTTCTAACTCATTGTCGCGACCCGCAGAAATGGCCTCCCCATTACGCATTCTCTTCTCCTGGTCGTAAATGAATGATCGAATGCATGTTCTGATCCATCTCCGTCTTCTATACTGCCCCCTCTTCCCCACAAGTGACTTGCCAGATTCGCTACCAGTGGAAATCATTCTCCTGGCCTCGGCAGTGCGCTGTATTCCTGGGGAGAGATTGAACTGAGTCGCCGTGTCGTAGCACCATTTCTCGTCGCTGTCAATTTCCAAGATATCCTGTAGGCTGTTGTTGGTGACCCAATCTTTAGGGTTTAGATCCAGCACCCAACCGCTCGATTTCGACATCTGGGAATGTGAAAGGCTGTTCTGCGACAGCTGTGTTCTGGAAAGCGTTGGCTTGCCTTCTGGACTCGAGAGATGGCCAAAACTTCCACTTCTTCCACTTCCAGCCATCACACCACCCTCTGTAGATTTTGTCGCTTCAGGTGAGGTAGTGCTACCATGGTGTTTGCTTACCGATGCAGAGGTGGTTGAGGAGTCGATAGCCGCCTTCGGTGGCGGACGCTGGTTGATGGCAATAGTACCTCCCTTTCTAGGCGAGTCTATGAACTGCCAGTCAACGGGAGCCTTTACCGTCTGTAGGGTGAGCGTGCCATCAATTGGAACATTGTTTAGACGCAAATGCGAATTGGGGGCATAAATCTCCGAGCTGTAACATACCAATTGCCAGTTCTTTGTCTGAGGATCAAGTGCTTGTAACTCAAATATCTCCACCTCGCGCAGCTCTGCATCCTCTTCGTAAGTCAGCTCGTCTCGAATTTTTGACTCCAGAGTGTTGGTAACAGTCAATATTTGAAGTCTGGTGTCCTCGGAATAAAATTTCGAGAGAAGATATTCTCTGTTGGACGGGTGAATGGCTGCGAAAAAGCTCCACACAGACAGTAGCATTACCGCTTTGAGCAAAAAAAACATAAAATATGATACATGGGTGACACAAGTCACCAATACAATCCCAGCCGTCAGAAACAACAGAAAGACAAACGCAGACACTGGCTCATCTCTGAAGTACAAAAATTCCACGATCAAATTGTTGAGAGCATCATAAGCAATCACATAGAGCAGCATATGATTCTGCAAGTCTGTAAGATTCAGGTAAAACTCGCGCGACAATTCGGGGACCGGTTTGGGATATACGATATCGATCAATGAAGGTCCCATCGCAGGGGTCGGGTTATTGTGCTTCTCAAACAACGGCAGTTTTTCTGGGGGATGATGCTTCAAGTAAGCCGGCACCATTATACCAAAAGTGAGGAAAAACAGTGGGAGACTGATCAGTAGGGTGGGTTTGATGATGATATGGGAGATAAATACTAATACCGATAGCGTATATGTGGGGGACTGCCATGACAGGAGTTTGATAGCCTCGTCGATAAGTTCAAACGGTACCGAGAGCCTCGAGTTGAGCTGTATGAAGTTTTTGCTCATGATCTGAACAGAAAGGGATGGTCTCGTTTTTTGACATTCGAGTCTCTCTGAAATATTTTCTTGTGTATCTTGCGAAACCGAAGACGGAGGCAGAGCCATTGAGATTATCCTCTCTATAAGCTTATCAGTCAAAACCGCTGTTGTCGAACTGGCTCCTGTGGGCTCTTCCTCGGACCTTGATCCAAAGATTGACAACGAGCTACCTCCCTTTTTCACATTTGGGTGTTGGTCTAAGCTAGACCTGGGACTCGGCTGCTGTCCCTTCGCCGGTGTAGAGGACAAGAGTCCCCACGAAGTTGCGAGCAACGAGCTCTGCTCTGAGCTCTGGGTGCTATTTCTGTGTGTATTGTCAAGCTTTCCTGGCTCATCCTTCGGACTTATGACTGAGTCCAACGATGATAGAAGGTTACTCACAACACCCTCCATGTTGAAATTTTGCTATGTTCGTTCTGCTGTGATATTCTTGCACAATCCTTGCTTCCTTCTTTCCTTCTTTCCTTCTTTCCTTCACAAACTGAAGAGTCGCAGATGGCTTCGCACTCAGTATACAGACAGCTCTCAAATCACTACCTAACACAGAAAGAGTGCAGTAAACTTCCACAGAAGAAAGCTATATGGATCCTTAGCTTCACGGTGACACTTCCATGTATTCTGTCTATAAATGTATAGATATATGTGTGTATATATATGTTGAGATACAACTCCTCTACATAAAACAGGGAAATAGCCGGGGAAGCCTTCAAGCCTTCAAGATGAGCTGCTGCTTCTAGAAGACAACACATGTGATAGCCATCAGGTCTCTCCCCGCCTTAGCTGTCCTGCTGGTGCTTAGCATGGCTCTGCTGCAGCTGCGGTCCACCTGCTGCCAGTTGCTCGGTCAACTTGCACTCTGTCTAGATTATATTATTGCCCGATAGTTGCAGGTTTGATGCGTAGTGAGACACGACGCGCGAAAGGTAAATACTGGAGGTAGAGATGCATACAGGGCAGGGTTCTGTCCATATATCCTTTTTGCTCTGTTGTCTCTGCTGGTTGATAAAGACGGAGAGGGTGAAATTGTTGTCAGAGATGGTATGAATTTGTTGACTATTTGGTTATTGTTGTTATTGTTGTTATTGTTATTGTTGTTATTATTTTTTGCACATGTCTAAACAGTTTAGTGTTCCTTGTTCCTCAGAGGACGTGATTACCTCTCTGAGAGTCAGTCCCGGCCTGTCTGAGAGGCTTGTAGTAACGTCGTTTGATGGAGCTGTGAAAGTATATGATATCAAGCTTGAGAATTTGGAGGGCCAGACTGCACCACTAGCAGATATTCGTCTCTCTGGGGGCAGTGCTCAGGCACCACTGTACGTTGTATGGCACGGAAGATCAGCGTATATAGGGTGCGGTGACGGTGCAGTTAGAGAACTGGACTTAGAACGGTGCAATGCCTACCGATCAATAGGATATAGACATGATCTGGGGGTTTCCTCTTTGTCTATGGTACCTTATTCCAATACATTGGTTGCAGCTTCGTGGGACAAGAGTTTGCAGTATATCGACATGAGATCCAACGAAGCACAGTCGGAGAGGATTCACTTGCCAGGGAAAATATTCTCCATGGACTGCACAGAACAATACATAGTAACAGCATTATCGAATAGAACAGTACAAGTATATGACCAGAGAAATCGTACAACACCTCTGATGATACGAGAGAGTGGACTGAAATACCAGACGAGGAGGCTCAAGTGTATGCCCGATGGCAGCGGATATGCGCAAGGCTCCATAGAAGGACGCATATCGATTGAACACTTTGACCCTTCACCACAGGTTCAAGCTCAGAATTACGCATTCAAGTGCCATCGCATACCGTCTACCGATAATACAGACCTTGTATCGCCGGTGAACGCCCTTGCCTTCCACACAAGGCACGGTACCCTTTTTTCCGGTGGTTCAGATGGTC
Source organism: Kuraishia piskuri (assembly GCA_030567595.1). Taxonomy (NCBI): domain Eukaryota; kingdom Fungi; phylum Ascomycota; class Pichiomycetes; order Pichiales; family Pichiaceae; genus Kuraishia; species Kuraishia piskuri. Next base: position 90,273 of record JAJLSM010000021.1, read on the forward strand.
ATATATGCGTTTGGGATTACAACACAAGGAAGCGGATAAAACAATACCCCAAAATGACAAATTTTATCGATGCCGGCTCGGTGGTGGGACTGGATTTTTCGCAAGATTCTAATCTGATGGCAGTGGCGCTCAGTGACGACAGCTATAAGAATATGGTGGATTTGGATGACTGTGACCACTCTTATTCCTTGGCATCCTCTAAAGTGTATATTAAGGTTTTAGGGGAAAACGAGGGGGCTCCCAGAGCCAAGAGAATCCATGCGTAGTGCTGTTACCAAAATGATGTCTATATATAGCTCATATCCAAATAGCACTCTCCACAACACGTGGACCAAACCAACTAATAAAACAATCTTGTCATATTCATAAATGACAATTCCATCTCAATCGTCTCTGAAACTTTTCCCTGCTGGTTATATATCCATCCCCGCATTGTACCCTGTTTACCTCTTATCTTAAGCGGGCCTTTCGTACTCGTACATACTCGCGCTCGGCCTCACATGCGAACGCGCTGTGACATCATTGCCGGCCAAGCACTCCCTTTGTGTAGTGTGCAGGGGCCACAGTCCCACCGAGAGCCTGTAATATTTTCTTCCCACGCTTAGGTTGGCTGATGCAGTGTTTATTCATTGTAGTTGATTTCAATCAATGAATCAAAAAGTCGCGAGTCATTTGGTGGTGATAGTGGATATTGATATATTGTGTGGCTATTTCAACGCTTCTTTATTCATTTTGGTATATTTCCCCTTTGCCTGTGCGCCTGCTACATGTTGGTTTTGTTGAACAGCTTGAGTATATAACTATGAGCTCTTGCAAACTCCTTAACCTCTAGCGTCTCTTGGACAGCCCTTCGCTTCGCTTTCTCCGCTTGGAGTGCTAATGTGTCTTGTGATATACTCGACATCCAAGCCCACTCATACTTAATCACACTATACACAGCATAATCATACACACACATTTATTCCACATTACACATTGCACTTAAATACCCGCACACAGACACGCACACACACGCACACACGCACACAGACACAGTTATATAATGAAGTTGAGGCAGTTTTCCGTATGGTCTGCCTCTTTTCTGGTTGTCTGTCTTTGCGGTATTGTGAAGGCAGCTCATTTGGAGTCATTCCCATGCCAAAACACAGCTGATACTAATACAACCTTCACCTGGTTTTACACTCAGGCGTTTTATAACAAGGTTGAAGGCACCATTTTGTACTACTTGGATGCTGACGCTCTGGGTAATGTCACTGATGTTGACCCCACAACTAACATGTATACCACGCTACATGTCACCATTGAATATTGTGGAAAGGTGATCATTGATGAATACCTCAGGTTTTGTGATGTGATATCGGTTGACAAATCAACAGAAGGTGTGACTCCTGTGCCGAATAACAATCTGTCCCACCAAACAAAATCAGCTTCTGAAGACTTTCCATGGAACCCAACCGCAACATCGCTTTTTGCCTTGTCGGCCACGTTAGTGCCGTCCCCAACTACTGTGGACACAGATGGTACCATCCCAACGGCGGCACCGACATCAGCATTGGGCAATGTGCTAGAGAAAAGAAGTGATGTGGGCACCGCCGATGCATTCCACTTGTCTGATAGCTCCTACAATGCAACATGTCCGTTGGCGTATGGTGACTCTGTGAGGCTCAAATACCTTGCAAATGTTGGCCATCATAGTGTTTACGGTAGCTTCATGGCCAAATTCTCCATTATCAGCCCCAGTCAAACCCATGAGATCTTGGGATGCAGTTACTCCTATGCGACTCCGGCATTGGACTGCAATCGCTTGTTGATCGGAGGTATCATCGTTGTATTTCTCGCGGTGCTGCTATTTGCCGTCAACAGGTTTGTCTTGGCATTCTCACCATACCAAGAATCGCGTAACCCATTCCTGTTCGTGGCATCAACGATGTGTAACGCACCATTGTTGGATCGTTTATCACCAGATGTCACTGACTATCTGAGTTATATTCACTTCATTTTTTTCCTGGGAGCCCTTGATCTCCAGTACCCAGGATTTTTCCAGCCTCTGCTTTCGGCTTTAAGGTGGGTGGCTCTGATGGACATGTATGCTGGCTCTGGTAGCAGTGTCAAGGACAACCTTTACGAAAGTGTTGAGTCTGAAAGGGGCTATGGCGGTCTACGGGGGATCACTGTTGGTTCATCACAAGGCCTAGAGACGCGAGAGTTCCGCTCCTTCATCATGTGGTTTGCCATAGTGGTTGGAGCCCTGCTCTTTCTCCAGATTCTGTTGGCTCTGGCGTGTTACAAGAGGAGTAAGCACCCCTCTCTTGGGGTTTTTTTGCGCAATTCTGTCAATTCCAGTATTGGCATGACGGTGGAGTTCTTCGTGAAGGCGTTCGGGGTGCCATTCCTTGTGCTCACTTTCTTTCTGCTAACCGGTGTCAACGCTGAGCACAAGGCTCCTAGTTGGGAGCCCCCGGCTGTTTGGTCCATCGTCGTTAGTGTTATTCTCTTGATCGTCTGGGTGCTCATACCCATCATCTTTGCGTGGCGCTATATATTCTCCACGCATCGCCATAAGCTTTACTCATCCATGCAGGTGATCTTGACATGGGGATGGTTTTATCACAATTATGATACTCGTAGGACTTTTTTCATGTTATTTGAGTGCGCTGAGACATTTCTCTTCTCTGTTTTTGTTGGGGCCATACAGACCAACGGTGCAGTTCAAATATCTCTCATCACTGTCTTTGAGATTTTGTATCTTCTGACAGTATTGGTGTGCAGGCCATACTATTCAAAGACTAAGATGAACAACTCTAAGCTAGCTGTTGTTGTGGCCAAGTCCATTGTCTCTGTCCTCAATATACCATTCATAAAGCAGCTCCAGGTGAGTGAGAGGGCTAGTTCAAAACTGGCGTATGCTCAGCTGATTTTACACATGATTGTGTTGGCATTCGTGTTCGTTTTGCCATGTCTATATAACCTCTTCTACACAATACGACAGGCAAGGAAGTATGCAAAGGATAGGCTGCCATTGAGGAAGAATAGACCGAAGCAACCTGTTAGGGTTCCATTGCAGACGCAAGAAAACTCTGAAGATACCACATATGATATGTCTCAGTGGAATACCTCAATGTACTTCAGGCGGCCAGCTGTCCAAAAGCATGTCAGTGAAAAGTCAACGATACCCGTTTCAACCTCAACAGAAATGCTGAGCTCAGATGGAAGTGGAGGGACTGATATCCGCAACACTTCTATGGGGGTTGATAGGGCTGACATGTCCGACATGCTAGAGGCACCACCTGCTGCTCCTGTACTGAAGAGAGATGTCTCTACTCCCTCTGTGGCATCCATTTCTCATCTGGACCTTGTGGACAGAAGAGTTCTACGAGAATTGGAGTCAGACGATGCCCTGGAAAATCCACGTAGAAGTCTTCGTGTGGACTACACCACCCGCGAAGCGGATTACTTTTACAATGCAAACAGAGTCCTTGAACCCGATCCAGAAGTGAAGCGTCTTTGGGAAGCACGTGAGCAACGTTTGAATGGTGGCAGCGAAGTAGCTCCCTCTCCAAATTCATCTGCTCAATTGTCATCGTCTGTTAACCAGGGCTTCATCTCCAAGATAAAAAAGGCATTTGGCAGAGATCACACAACGCAACAGGATTCAGTTGTGGAAACGGGCTTCCAAGTTATGAGGCCAAGAAAATTGATTATCAAGAAGCCCGGTGAGCATACCGGTGTTCCTTTAACGCCCCTTATACAGGAAAATAATCCACTTTGTGATGACAGCTTTGATTTCGAAACCAATACACGATCACAGAAATAATGACGATGATGCTGCGATAGTCGGTTCAAGGCGTGTCGCCTCATCGTCTATCAGATCTTCGGAAAGCTGTCATGATGCACGATCATGACGGCAAAAATCAGTTGTTACCCATTAATTTAGCACTCTTTTTTTCATACTCAGTTCCATAATGTGCTGATGCTTATTTGAACGGCTTTTTTACTTACAGGCATTATGTTCTCTTCCATTATTTTTTGCTGGGACTTTTTTCGTTTCGTTACCTTTTTGGATGTCATTTATGTAGAGTTTCCTTACGATTGGAAGAATAATCAAGATTAAAGTGTTAATTAAATGTGAAATGGTCTATAGATGCAAGTGCTTCCCTCATATGTTCTTGTTCCTTTTTGCCTTACGCTTATCATCCTCGTCAACCTTTCTCTTCATCACGTTTCTCAAGAGCTTTCCGTCATCGATTTTCTTGAACTTCGAGATACCCATGCCCTTTTCTCTGCAAGTGTTGAGAGCTGTATACTCGCTGGCCAATACAACATTAGCCATTCTCTCCCTGTCTAGAGTATTTCCACCAAACAGTGATAGAGAGCCCTCTCTTATGTGCTCTGGATACTCGGCCATTCTAGCGTCGATAAGAGAACCCAAATGCTCCACGACAGAGGCGGGAACCATCTGCTGTTCAATGAGCTGATAGCACTTTCCGATACATCTGTTGATGAACTTTCCAAGGTCAGTGCTGTCATATCCACCCTTGCGGCTGCTCTTTCTTCTGAGATAAGCCCTCGCCTGTCTTCCGATTTTCTTGAACCACTTTGGATCCTCAGCATAGGCATTTGCTACTGTACAGAGAACCGTCAGCAGTAAAATAAGCTCGGGCAAGAGGTCTCCATCTGCGTAGCACTCATAAAATGGAATCACTATACCGTCTTCCCCGAGGTCGTTCTCTTCCTCGGAGAAATGCTCCTGAAGATATGTAGACTCATCAATCACAGAAATAATGATCTCCATAATCTCACTCGAAATTCCAAACTTATTCTGAAAGTGCTGACTTATGGATTCCAAACTGATTTCTGCAAAATCGTATTTCGATCCTTGGTTTTCAACATACCCATACCTCCTAAGAATCTCTGCATTTGGGTGATTTCCGTAAATGTTGTAGATTTGTTCCCCCTTCGCTATCGGCTTGGTAGCTTTCATTATCAGGTGGGTTGGCGAGTAAGTGAGATTAGCGTTGCAAAGATTTGTGTCTGAGTTCAAGATGTCAGCGAGCGGTACCATAGACTTGAAGTTGTCATCCGCAGCAATGGCCAGGATATTGGATGATTCTTCCTCCATCTCCATGCTTTCATCTTCTTGCTGGACGTCTTGGGCATTTTCTTCTTCGTCGTGGTTTTCAGCTTGAGCTTCTTCTTTTTCTGCATCCTCATCCTGATCTTCATCCACATCATCATCTTCATCTTCATCACCCTCATCCTCCTCGTCCTCCTCGTCAGGCACTCCTGGATGTTCCACGTCAAATGAGTAAGACATAATAGTACTGGCGGCGATGTGAAACAGCTCCTTGGAGGTGTTAACCAGTTCTGGAGCGCCTAGTTTTTCTGCCATTCTAGGGAACAGCCTAGCAAACATATCGTCAGCCTCTTTCTCTCCAATTCTATCAATGACATAAGATGGTTTTAATTTCTGCTTCTCCTCTGTAGACCAGAACATTAGACTGTGGAACTCCTTGGGCAGAACCTGGATGTAATGATACCACTTGGAGTTCTCATGGAGTTGCATCTCGTAGATCAAGCAGAGAATGAGAGCCTCCCATTGTCCAAGACCCATAAGAATAGCCTTATTCTCGCCATCGTGCAGTGCGGCCAGCTTAGATGTTTCCACATTCAAAATAGCATCTCTCGAGATTACAAACAGGGTCTCGTCCTGTTCGATGTCTTCCACGGCGATCAGAGCTCTGCCCTCTCCAGATTCACGCAGGTCTTTGATGGTGAACTTGGGAGACACCTCAACGAGATTCTGATGGACCCAGGACACAAAGGCGGATGTCTTGCTGTCAAATTCTTCCAGTGTCATATCTCACGATGTTAATGATGATCTTGGATGTTGGTCGCGAAGAGTAATCAATAGACTGAAATAGTTGTTAGCCTGCACACAGTGAAATATAATGTACCTAAGGCCCTAATTTTTCACCTCATCTGCTGCAGGTAGATGCACGGTGGAGTCGTGTATGCGTCAACCCCGGAGACTCTTCTAGAATTCTTCTCTCGTCGGGGTGGTGGGCGGAGGTGCACACATATAGAGGAGAGATGGGGGCATCAAGCGACGATCGGGGCGAACGGTGGTGGATTTCAACATCGACTACGATCATATCTCAGCTCAACAGCCATATTAAACCCAATCATCAGATCAGTGTATTGTGACCTTGATATAATTCGGTGCAAAGATGTCAGCTGAAGAATTCAAAGCACAGGGTAACCAGGCCTTCTCTGCTAAGGAGTTTTCCAAGGCTGCAGAGCTGTTCTCCAAGGCCATTGAGGCATCGCCAGCGCCCAACCACGTTCTATACTCAAACCGTTCAGCATGTTACACCTCGTTAAAGCAGTTTTCGGAGGCGTTGAAGGACGCCGAGGAGTGTGTCAAGATCAACCCCACCTGGGCCAAGGGTTACAACAGAGTGGCTGCTGCTCAGTATGGTCTTGCCGACTTTGACGGTGCTAAGGATTCCTACACAAAGGCCCTCGAGCTTGATCCCGCAAATAGCATGGCCAAGGATGGTCTCAAGGCTGTAGAGAATGCAACCAGTGCTCCTCCAGACATGGGTCTTGGAAGCATCTTTTCGGACCCTTCGCTCATCGCTAAGCTTAAGACCAACCCCAAGACTGCAGAATTGATGAAGGACCCCGCATTGGTTGCCAAAGTTGTGAAGTTGCAGTCTGATCCAAAGTCCATGACTTCCGAATTGCTCACAGATAGCCGTCTAATGACCGTGATGGCTGCAGCTCTCGGGATTGACCTTGGTGGTGTTCCTGGGGCCGATGGTGCTCCCGCTGCCCCCGCTGCCCCCGCTGATGCTGAGATGAAGGACGCAGACGCCGATCCTGAAGTCTCCGTCCCAGAACCAGAACCTGCTCCAAAGGTTGCTGAAACGAAACCAGAGCCTGCTCCTGAACCAGTGGTGGCTGAACCTGTTGATACCAGTAAGGCTGATGCCGAGGCTTTCAAGCAGCAGGCCAATGCACTCTACAAGCAGCGTAAGTTCGATGAGGCCATTGAACTCTACAACAAGGCATGGGAGACCTACAAGGATATCACCTTCCTCAACAACCGTGCTGCTGCTGAGTATGAGAAGGGAGACCTCGATGCTGCTATTGCCACCTGCGAGAAGGCAGTGGATGAGGGTAGAGATATGAGGGCTGACTTCAAGATTGTTGCCAAATCGTTTGCCCGTATCGGTACGGCATACTTGAAGAAGGATGATCTTCCAAAGGCCATTGAATACTTGGAGAAGTCATTGACCGAGCACAGAACCCCAGACACCCTCGCAAAGCTCCGTGCTGCAGAGAAGGATCTCAAGAAGAGAGAGGCGGAATCATACATTGATCCAGCTAAGGCTGAGGAGGCCAGGGTCGAGGGTAAGGAGTTCTTCTCCAAGGGTGACTGGCCAAATGCAGTTAAGGCATACACCGAAATGATCAAGAGAGACCCATCAGATGCAAGAGGTTACTCTAACAGAGCTGCAGCTTTGGCTAAGCTCCTCTCCTTCCCTGAAGCCATCAAGGACTGCGATGCCGCCATCGAGAAGGATCCTAACTTTGTGAGAGCCTACATAAGGAAAGCAAATGCCCAACTGGCCACAAAGGAGTTCTCCCACTGTATCGACACTCTCACCGCCGCAAGAGCCAAGGACTTGGAACTGGGCGGAAAGTCCATCGCAGAGATTGACGGACTCTACCAGAAGGCTCTCTCACAGAGGTTTAGCTCTATTGAGGGGGAGACCCCAGAGCAGACAATGGAGAGAGTTTCAAGAGACCCAGAGGTGATGGAGATCTTGCAGGATCCTATCATGCAGAGCATTCTTGCACAGGCCAGAGAAAACCCGGCTGCTTTGCAAGACCATATGAAGAACCCAGATGTGTACAAGAAGATCACCACTTTGATGGCTGCGGGTATTATAAGAACAAGATGAACAGGTCCAACTAAGACTGTACCTTTGTGGCTTCTTGTAGATCACCTTATGTAAATTGGAACAAATGACGTGAATCATCTCTTTGTTTGATATTTATCATCTCTACCGTAACATTTGTAATCACTAGCTAGGAATGAAGGATATTATATTCAAGTACAGAAATGAAATACAAATCTATGTTCAGGCCCACAACCGGAGTGTTTCTTCTATGTCTACTTCCTGAATAAGCCTTTCAAAAAACCTCTCTTCTTCTCTTTAGGAGCGGTCTGAATCTGGCTAGCGCTCTGGGGTCGGTCTGTGTGGCTGATCTGCTTCTGCAGGCTTGGGCTCTTCGTAGTTGTGTAATTGGGAGTTGACTTCACTGGACGCAAGGCATTATCCTCAGTAACCGCCAGCCTACCATCAATGTTATTCAACCTTGAATGTGAAAGTCGACGCTGGGGTGAGTGTTCCTGAAAACGCAGCACGGTCGATTTGGGACGCTCTGAGGAGGTCTCGTAGCTGTAGCTGGGTGTGGGTGATAAGTATGGACGTGCAGTTGTGGGCTGAAGATACAATGAGCTACTAGACCGCAAAGGTGGTGGATCATCATCCAAAAGCATTGACTTTTTCTTCGCATACAGAGCTGTGTTCGGAGCATCAGTGACAATGCGGACTAGATCAGCGCCTGCTCCTCCCTGTTTCACAGTGTCGGCCATCTTTCTTCCAATGCTGACACCGGCAGTAGATACAGAAGTTAGCCAATCTTTGAAAGTGTTTTGGTCCAACGGTCTCGCCTTGATGATCTCCAACTCTCTAACGAGGTCCCTCTCTATCCTGCGCGTGAACTCCTTCACAGATTTGACACTGTTGGCCGAATCTTGAGAGGAAACGCTTGCATCATCACTGCTGTAGTCGCTATCGGAGTCCTCAACAGCACTGCCTGCTGCGTTGTGGGAGTTCCTCCAAACGCTATCCACAAAGATTTCATCATCGTCATCCCCCTTCTTCGGTATTGAGCCTCTTCGAAGTGAGTCCATTCGCATTTGTACCCTTTCGAACAGAGTATCCTCGAACTCGCTCATATTCGTTGCGGGTGATATAATCACTGGCACTGGGAAATTCTTCACTAACCTATCTGTCACTCTACTGGTCTTCCAAGAGCGCAGAGCTGAGGACTTGGGAGGCAAAGCTGAGGTCACCACTATAGATGGTAGATATAACCTGTACATGTCCTTCAGCACATCCTTGGTGTGGCCAACACCAATCTCTATGGTGACTTTCACGATCTTATCAGGGCTCATTATAGCAGTGATATACTTCATGATGTTGTCTGTAACTATCTTCACATATTCAGGGGATGACTGTAACTCTGCTATTGATTTCTTTGATGGAATTACATTCCTCTGCCTGGAATGCGACCTGCCTCTGGGACTGCTTATATCTCCGTTGGACGAGAACCGACGGTGTTTCCTTGCATGGTCGGGATTACTGGAAGCTATCACCACTAAGGTGTCGCCATCATGGAGAAAGTTCCTTATGCACCAATCTATCGAGACCCAGGTGTGCCTTCTACCAGAGATATACACCATGATGGATCTTCCTGGAAGTAGGGCAAACTTGTTGGGTTTCAGCTGCCCCCTGTTGAGCTTTTCAAAGTCCTTATGGACTTTGGTCAATGTGCAAGAGTCATGAGTGATTATAGGCCTGGTTGGGTAGTCACGTCTGTATCCACCCGAGATGATGCGGCGGATAGGAGATCCAGAGCTATCGATGGCAGCACCACCTCTGGGCGAAAGACTTCTAGCCCCTGGAGAAAACTCCCTTCTTGACATTCCAGGAGATGGGTCCCGTGAACTTGTTGGGATTGGCGAAAGGGATCTGCCTCGTACCGGAGCACCAATGCCGAGATATGTGGACATTCCGGGTGGTGGGTTACTATAAGGGTCATCCTCATCATCAGATTCGTCCCATGACTCATCTCCACATAGCTGGGTGCTTACTGTGTCAAAGGACACTCTGGTTTGGAAGTTGGAAAAGGATCCATCACCTCGTGGCGCTAATTGGGCGGCGGTTGCTTGTGGCTTCTTCGTTGCCTTCTTCAGGCTGGGGGAATGTACAGGTGGCTCTTTCCATGATTCCAGCTCCGCCTTCAGCTCCATCAGATTTAAAGGAAGGTATTCCTTCGGCACATTAACACACTTTACCGTTCTAAAAGCTGGTGGCTCGTTAGCAACATCATGAGGGGAAGTTGTGATGTGTCCCGAATGCGACCGGTGCTGGGCGAGACGACCAGCGGGGCTGGCCGCGGCAGCAACTGAGACCGAAGAGCTGGTACTGCTGGCTCTTCTATGATAGGACTTTGTCGGTGAAGGGGGTGACCTCGGTGATGTTGTGCCACTAGTTCTTCCAGCCTCCACTATCGTTATTTGAGGGGGTGCCAATACCGGAGAGGCACTGGGATGAAGGGATGTTTGGTGCTGGGCTGACGACGGCATTGTGAGAAGTGTTCTCTCTCTATCAGATGCAAAAAAAAATAAAGAATGCCTACAAGGAGTGAATGAAAGAAAAAAAAATATCGCACCGAACGGCTCTCTGCTGCTACCAACAAAATTCACGATTCCAACAAAGATAGCAGCATGATCCCTCCCCCGATCGCTTGGGGATTAGGAAAGAACGTGAACAAAAAGAACAGCAGGCGCAATTAGCTGACTCCAGTCAAAAAAAAAAAATAAGGGCTCAATTCTAGATCACCACAGTCGTGATATATGGCATATGTAGTAAGCTTAAAATAGGGTACGCCTCATTAATGATGATGGCCTTGCTCTCATTTTCTAAGGGAAACAAACGTCTGGACTGTGCTGTACTGTACTGTACGCCTGTTGTTATCTAGCCGCATACTGGGGCCACATAACAGATGTGCCAAACCAAACCAGTAAATCGTATGCGTGCAGCAAGGCGACTGCAACTCATCTCGCAAACCATGTCCATCCAAATGGCAGGAAGCTAAGCCCAAACGGGATGGTGGGGGCGTGCAGCCAAAGCAACACTTGCATGGGAGGGGACAGAGGAGGGCCAGAGGGCAGAGGGCAGAGGGCCGAGAGCCAAAGGGCCAAAGGGCCAAGCCAGGAGAACTCCATGCACGGGAGGCTGTAGGGCGGATACACCTCAAGGACGTCCATGGTGTTGGTTTGGCATTAGGAGAGGTTTTTTTAAGTTTAATAAGGCTCTACATATAACTATGGGGAAAGCAGCCACCCATTTTGTGAAATGAAGTTGGAAGTGGTGGGTTTTACGGTAGCTTCTGTTGCGTTAGCCTCTGCTGCGTTAGACTCTGCTGCGTTAGACTCTGCTGCGTTAGACTCTGCTGCGTTAGACTCTTTTGTATTATGGGTTTTCTTCAAAAACATTAATGTATATTTATTTACAATACAAATACCATATGACTATGCCCCCTGGCTGTTGACGGCAAGTTCCATGATGAGTCTTGTGGCGAGATGCAAAAATGGATATGCGGAAAAGGACGAAATATCATCCTCTGTCTTACCCTCACCTTCCTTTGCCTCAACTGCGCCTGTGGAGTTCTCCCATCCATCAAACTTGAAGTCCACCAGGTAGTTGTTAGGCTCTAGTTGGAATAGCTGGATCTGCATCTTCATCATATCTGGGGGCGGCAAGCTTTGTTCTTGGCATTCCTTCATGAGGTTTGGCCCATACTTCCACCTCACCTTGATTGTCCACAGCTCCTCCTCTGTTGGTTTGACCCATTCTGCCCCAAGACTCTTGAGTGCACGGTAAATCTCACCCATAACGTCCAACGGGTACGATCTCGATCTTATGCCGAAATGCCACCTCGTCTTGCTCTTCTTGGTTGAAACGGGGCTGATCTTGTTGAGCACCGTGTTGTTCTGCTGCGCAGAGTTAATCATGTAAGCACGATGGATCTGGGGCAGCGAAGAAGGCAATATTGCAATCGTAGAGTTGGGAGATAATGAGGGGTCCGGAACAGGCGAAAGTGCTTGGTACGCAATTGAGTTCTCCCTTGGCTGGTTTGGACGGCTGTCCATACCACGAGGTCCCCCAACAGCAGCTGCATTGGCTGCCGATCCCAAAGAATTCCACGAGGTGGGCGGGCTCTGGGATAGGAACTGATCCATGTTGGCGGTGTTTTTGCGAATGTCGTCAACTAGCACCTTGTTTTCCGTCATCAGCTCGTATGCATCGAGAATCTCGTCTGTCTCCTGTGAATGACCAGTGTTGATAGCATCAATGATCTCATCCTTGTTGAATCCCATCGCCAACGACAAGGCATTCACCACATCCTCGTCAATCGCTATAGGCTCCGCTGCCTTCTTCTTTGCACTGATGTCGGAGGGCAAGAGGTAGTCTGGGAAGTCAACCTTGAACCATTCGTCCTCCATGATTTCGTGAATTGTTATTCTGTTGAGTGGGTTCACAACGAGCATCTTCGTCAGAAGGTTCTTAGAACCTTCTGACAAATGGTTGGGCAATGTGTACACACCGTTGCTGATCTTTTTGAACAGAGCAGGGATGAATTCATCGTCAAATGGCATTCTTCCGCACAGCATGACGTATAGAATGACACCACAAGACCAAACGTCAACTTCGGGTCCAGCATACAACTTACCCGAAATGACCTCTGGGGCTGCATAGTTAGGGGAACCACAACTAGTCTTAAGGAAATTACCATCGGTCATGATGTTGGAGAGACCAAAATCAGCAATCTTCACATTGAGCTGGTCATCCAAGAGCAGATTCTCTGGCTTCAAGTCTCTGTGGACGATCTTGTGTCTATGGCAGTAATCAACAGCAGCTATTATCTGCTGGAAGAATCTGCGAGCTTCATCTTCCTTCATTTTTCCTCTCTGCACAATATAGTCAAAAAGCTCCTTACCTGCAAACTCAATCACCATGATGATCTCGTCCTTCGACTTGATCACATCATACAGTTTGATGATGTGAGGATGGCGCAAGAGCCTAAGGTAAGAAATCTCACGTTCGATTCGTCCCTGCATGTCTGACTTGGCCAGAGTTTTACGATTGATGATTTTCAGAGCAACACGTTGTCCGGTAGTTGAGTGGTAGGCCAACTTCACTTTACCAAAGGAACCCTCACCTAACACTTTTACAATCTGGTATTTGCCAATTCTATTGTTGGGATTGGCATGGTACTGTGGCTGCTGTTGAGATGGTAATTGGGGTACCATTTGCTGCTGCTGCTGCTGCTGCTGCTGTTGCTGTTGTGGGTGTGGCTGCTGTTGTGTGTCACCATTGGGATCATACTGGCTATGATGATGGTGATGGTGGTGGTGGTGGTGATGGCCATGAGACGACTGCTGCGACTCGCCGTTCTGCCTCTGTGACCCGTATTGGTCTGACATGGCTCGCAATGGTTACGTTTGTCAAAACTGAAAAGAAACGAATAGCTACAAAAGCTATCCGGAATGCTAATGGATTGTTTATAAACACAAGTTATGGCTAGTTGTCTGGCTTACTCTGCTTATAATTAAGTGTTGCTGTCCCACCTAGCAGACTCTGTAGATGATGAATTCAAACAATTTAAAAAACACCAGTGCAAACAACAGATTTGAATGTGAGAAATAAAAATCAACGTGTGTATATCTCTCTCGATCGGGAACACCTACAATGCCACTTGTCTCACATTCAGTTAAGCAGGCACCTGTAACTCTAGTGAGGCTCCCCTCCCCTCCTTCAATTGCGGAATCTCATCCTGCGTCGTGTTGGAAGTGGAGGTCGAGAGTGCTGTTAGTGCAAGGAGACCTGGTGGTCAGTGGGGTAGGTCGTGCGTAGAACGCTTAAGAGGGCCGGGTGCAGCGAAAAAGGTCAGCGGGGCGAGTCTGGGGAGGGTGCGATTGTTCCTTGGCAGATTAGTGGAATTCACACGACCCATAGAAAGGGAGCTGTTAAATGAGTAGAGACCCAATTTAGGATACAATCCTATTGATATCTCTTCAGCTATGTATACCACTTCATATATATATTATGTATATATTTATGTATGTATGTGTTTCCAGTAGTTTGGGCATTGAGTCACGTCTCCTCACTTCGGTTCCGGGAAGTTTCCCTTGATGGTGTCAGCGGCCTTGGGGAGCTTGATCTCGATCTCGAATCTGTGGGTGCTCTCATTCTTGTTCTTGACGGGGTCCGGCTTCTGCTGCTTGGAGTGTACCTGTGGTTTCTTGCATCTCTCTCACTGCCTCGATCAACACGATGGTTCCTTCCATCGCGGTCACTCCGATAGCTGCGCTTCTGACTGTCGTCATTACGGTTTCGTCTCCGATCGGAATGACCGCCGTCGTAGTGATCTCTACCACCCCACCTATCCCTTTCTCTACCCCTTCTATCCCTATCTGAATATCTATCTCTTTCTTCCCCCCAGCGCCTACCTCCTTCCCTTCTATCACCTGCGAGGTGAGGAGGAGGGGAAATGCGCCTATTGCGCTCGTCTGGTCTCCTGTCTCTTGTCCTGTAATCATCGCGGTGCTTTCTACCTTCAGCCCGGTCCTTCCCAGATGCAGACTTTGCAGCCTCTTCAAGCTCCTTCTTCCTCAACTCTATCAGTTCCTCTGGTATTCCGTCTCGGTCCTTCTGTGCATTCAACAGCAGAGACCACAAAGACTCGCAGAATGGCATGGCATCTCCCTCTAAAAATCCTTCCAGTTGAAGTTGGATCTGCTTGATATCTGGATTTTCCTTCTCTGTTAATAATTCAATAGTGAAATCAACGATGATATCGTCATCAGGAACGAGAACGTTCAACTCCTTGGCGATCCACCTCTTCATAACATCCATGTTGACTCGACTGATAGAAACTGGCTCTCTGAATGACTTTGGGAACCTCTTCTTTGACAACTCCTGCCTCAACTTCTTCTCCATCGATTCCTCTGTTGCTGGAACACCTTTCAAAGACATCTTGTTCGATACGTTGTCACAGAGCAAGTATTAGTATGCAACTGGGTAATCCATGCAGCTTTTGAAATATTACTTCCCCTAACCTTGGAGTCACTACAGCTTTTGAGTAGTGCTGTTGAGTAGAATACGAGCGCCACAACCGAAATATATCCAAACAAAATTGCTTGCAAATTCTAATGGAATCCAAGCAGTGCTCTAGTTGTCACCACACTCTTGTCTGATATGTATGATCCATGTCTTGTGGAACTCTTTTGTCTGCCACAAAGTTTGGCAGCTCAACTTGAGCTCTCTGCACGCCACTACTAATGATGAGTGATAGATGGGCAAAGCGAGGAGCTGCGAGAAGCTGCGGGCATACGCGATGAGCAGTGCGATGAGATGGAGGAGCTCGGACTTGCAGACAGCGTCAGAAGATGTTTAAGTATATCATATGGTGATGATAGTTTGGTGATTTATCGTATTGCTTTATTAGATCGCATTTCTATTTGTTTTCTTGTATTATGTATTTTTCATAATGTTGTGAACAAAATGGATACACCCAAAAAGAGTGGTTCTGCAGGTTTCATCCAGTCGATTTATCTGTCTATAACAGCATGGTGGCAATCGCTCTTGTACAACAATGAAATGGATATTGTTGTTGTTGGTCTCCGGAATTCTGGCAAAACATCTCTAGTCAATTGTTTAAAGGGACTCCCTTTCAATGAAGACATGCTCCCAACATCGTGTGTACAAGTTTCGAAGCTAAGGATTAGCGCTGGCAATCGGGCACCGGAGATCACAGCAAACCAAAGCAACTCCTCCGATATAGTTCTCAACGTCTTCGACCACAGTGGTCAGACTAGGTTTCAGAACTCACTTTGGGTGGAGTCATCGAAGACTATTTCAGAAGGTGGTGCTGGTTTGCTCGTTTACGTCATAGACTTGAATGACTCTCTCAACCTCCAAGCAGCACGAGGTGCACTCGAGCGATGGATATTGAGCGACTCTATTGGATGCTCACCTCTATTAATAGTTGGCACCAAGGTGGATATATTGTCCCAAACCAATAATTCAGGTCAAAGAACCTTCCTGGGTGTGACAATCCCTCCTGAGATTCCTAAGAACACCAATAAAAGAAGCAATGGTCACGGGGTTGCCAGTATCATCACCGCAAGTCTCCATGGGGAGAAGCAAATGAGAAACTTCTACAGTCTAGCAGATATTCTCGCAGCTTTTCTAGGAATTGAGGCTTCACCACAGAAGGAGGGTAAAGCATTCTTAAGAGTTCAAGCAGAGACTAAGCATCAGAGACACCACACCAGTCAATCGACAGTATCCAGTCCCAATCACAAGGGCGAAAGCCAAGTACTGATCGAACTCAACAGAGAGGTACACGTGATCGTTGCGAGCTCGAAAACAGGTGAAGGCATGAAGGAAATTGCTCAATGGATCATGGGGGTACCCTGATAGAGCTGTATTCTCATGTAGTGGATCACAATCAGAAATCGACACAATTCGTTCCTACTATATAGATAAGCAATAAACTGGTAGCTACAAGAAAGATTATTTTCCTCCCCCGAATACCTCACATACCTCACATGTATTGCACCTCTCAACAAAGTACACAGCACCACACCAACCCTTCCTTGCACCTTCTCCGCGCTACATGCCACCGTTATCCGGGAGCTTATGCACCTTACCTCGGTCCGGTAAGAGCAGCCGAATCTTCTCTGTACAGTACCCGCAGTTCCCTGCATACAGGCGGGGAGGCCATATAGTAAGGTTGTTATCTCCCTGTCACTCACACGCACCACTAGTGCAGCGGCGATTTCCACGACATGCACATTCGTTATCTCTTCGCTGCGTCTGCAGAGAGCCAAGACAGTTTGCGTGCTGGGCTGGCACGAGATGCTGCCCAGAACATTTGAGAAAGGGGCCTCAGGGGGAAGGATGAGGAGAGAAAGACACCCAGGTGGGATGACAAATTATCGTCATATTTAATGGCATCGAATGTTTGGTGTCTTCTGAAGCAGATAATAACCATTGCCAGCGTTTAGCCTTGCAGGGGAAGAGTTTTAGTCCACTGGAAGTTCGTTGACTGCAGGCGTCTTTCGCTGTTCATCTGCGGCAAACTTTATTTTGCAAAGGCATATACAAGGCCAAAACCCAAAAACTCAAAAACCCAAAACCCAAAAGACGATGTACTCTTCTGAGGTGTCTGCAAAGAAGAGGTTTGCACAAGTTACATGTGCCGTGACTTGGTGTTTAGTGGCCGGTGGGCCCATCTTTGGTTTTGCAGCACTCAAGCCTGTGCTGGTGAACGAAAAGGTGTACGAGTCTCTGTGTGATGCGAAGGAGTCGATGTTTGCATTAGAGAGTGCCCCACCAGGAGAGGCACTTTGTACAGAGCAGGACCTCAAGCTCAACATGATGTTCACAGTGGGTGCTGTGTTGACAAATGTGTCTGCGCTTGTCATCGGATGGATCCTAGACAACTACGGACCCAAGGCATGCGGTCTCATTGGATCTTTTTTCCTTTACATTGCTTGCTTCGTTTTCATATACGCATCTGAGCTCGTGGGTTCTCCCATTGATCCTTATCCCGTTGGTTACGGTGCAATGGCTCTTGGAGGAACTTTTGCATACATCTCCTCTTTTCAGCTTTCCAACTCTTTCCCTGAGAGCTCAGGCACTGTTTTGGCTCTGCTGACAGGAGCATTCGATAGTTCTTCGGCTGTGTTCCTTGTTTACAAGTTGCTGTATACTAGGCTTGAAGGAAACTTTTCCATTAAGGCTTTCTTCAAGGTTTACCTCATTGTCCCAACATTCATTGGTTTGGCGCAAATATTTATTATGCCAACCGACTCATATCTGACTCCTCCTTCGATAACAGAGGAACAAGAGACAGCTGTCATTGATGAGCCGACAGAGGTATCCGCACTGTTGGCCACAACCAGTCATGGCAGCCAGCACACCCAGCACTCCATGCCATTGCGTCGTAGATCATCTTTGGGTGATGCTTTGAAGACCGTATATGCAGAGGAGGAGGAGATCGAGCAAGAATTCCACATAACAAATAGTATTTTCGGTGTCCTTCATGGATTCCCA
This sequence comes from Kuraishia piskuri, assembly GCA_030567595.1. Taxonomy (NCBI): domain Eukaryota; kingdom Fungi; phylum Ascomycota; class Pichiomycetes; order Pichiales; family Pichiaceae; genus Kuraishia; species Kuraishia piskuri. The sequence continues at coordinate 108,263 of JAJLSM010000021.1, forward strand.
GCATCTTATCAGTTCAGAACTTGGTGGTTTTTCCTCATGTGCTTGTTCGCTACAATCCAGATGTTGGGCATCAATTACTTTGTGGCCACAATCCGTTCTCAGTACACTTATCTGTTTGGTTCGGCCTCAAAAGCTGAAGTGCTGAACCAGTTCTTCGATGTTGCACTCCCTCTCGGTGGAGTCATCTCCGTTCCCTTCGTTGGTATGATCCTAGATCACTGTTCAACAGATGTGGTTCTCATGACCCTTCTGGGAACCTCGTTTGCTATTGATACGTTGGGAATTATCCCCAGATCAATGCCAGCTGGTATCGTGCATGTCGTTATATTTGTAGGCTACAGGCCGCTTTTCTACACTGCGGTCTCTGACTACTGCGCAAAGGTTTTTGGCTTTGAGACATTCGGTACTGTGTACGGCTCCATCATGACCATCTCTGGAGTGTTCAACTTTGGTCAGAGTATCTTGGATCATGCCACGCATACCACTTTCAACATGAACCCCATTCCGTTGAACCTGCTGCTGCTCTTGCTCACATTGGTCATCGGTGGGGCTACATGTCTCTACGTGCATTCACAGTCTATTACGTACAACAAGCAAAAGAAGAGGGTCATTCCGTCCACGGCTTAGTGGACTCTCCGTGAATGTTTATTCTACACGGACTTCAATTTTTAAATCAATAAATATCATCTCAGTCTTTGCCAATCCGTTCGTTAAAGACCGGCTAGCTACTAACACGGTGGGGTTACGCGTACTCACTTCCACCCCCACCTCGCAGCCCCGGGTCAGGGTAACTGCTGCACTACTGTAGTCCACTAATAACCCTCGCAAGTGATCGACCGTTGAAGCCCGGGTTAACAGGCAAGTGCGTTATAGTCCCTGTATGGGATCTTGAATTATGTCAGCCATTGAGATCTAACATATACTATTGTTCTCCCGAGTTATATATTCCCATTTGCAGGTTTCAGAGGAACAACTGAAATTCATAAATTATCTTAATACTCAACAATTCAAAAATGATCAGCCCAGTAGCCGTCAGGTTGGCCAGGACCGCACACATGAGTGCCCGCCGCTTCAACTCCACGATTCCAGTGACGCCAAAGAAGAAGTCCAGTTTGAGAGGTGCCTTTGTTGGTTTCCTGACTGGTGTCACAGTTACTGGCTTTGGTTCTTACTATTACCTTGTTGATGAGTACAAGACATCAAGCAACGCCGTTGTGTCGGACGTGCTCTCCCTGCAGAAAAGCATCAGATCTCTTGAATCGCATGTGAGGTCGTTGGAGGAGGCCTCCAAGAAATAAGGGTCACCCAGCAGATCAGTTTGGTGAGGTGATTGGAGATGTATTAGGATTGTCATATAGATTTGATGGGAAAAGTGGATACACCCATCCACAGGCATGACGGTGGTGGCGAATGTGGGGCACTGTAAGCGTTTGGACTTGGTACGGTAGGTCCTGCGCTTTCCGTGCAGCGTATATCTGCTGATATACCAAGATGACTGAAGAGTTTTGAATGAAATCTACCAAAATGGGGATGATCAACCACAGCGGAAGTGAATTTCGATTGGAATTGCAACGGCAGCTGATGTGTTCTGCAGTATACAATTCTTTATTCAATGTTGCTATGATAATATCTTTTCTACTACGTATGCAGGTTCTATTGATCACTGTAACAAAATATCACAACTCCTCTGAACAGAATAACAATTTCAATCATTCGGATAAATCTACTGGTGTGTAGCTAGTTCAGATGCATGTCGCACCATCCACGATCCTCTGCCAGTGTGCCCTTATGCCCCTCTTGTTGTTGTTTTTTGTCTTGTATTCATTCAATTGTTATACATATGTATATATATATTGTATATGAGTGGTAAGCTATTAAGAAAAAGACATAAAACAGACACTTCGGGAAGCTGGTAGTCTGATGGATCTCTCTTAAGATCCTATGCAGATGACCGCATGCGAGCCGCACGATGCCTGTTCAAAAGGCTATCGAATTTTTTGAAAGGCTTGTCAAAATAATCAGATATCTGTTTTCATTCAGGCACTAAAACCGAAATTCCAAAGATGGTTTCCATGGATAGTATAGTGACAGACACAAGGCTGGTACAGGAGGAAGAGGTTGTGAACGCAAATGCTCCCCCTACGAAGAAGCAGAAACTTGAGATCAATGCAAAACCTGAGAGGCTACAATGTCAGTTCTTTCTGCCCAAGAAAGGTAGGTTGTGCGCCATGACCAGGAGGAAAGACAAAGAGTATTGTGCTGAACATCTTGCATTTTTGGACAATAAAGACTCAGGGGAACAACCAAGCATAACCACGAGAAATGGCAAGAGCTTTGTCAGGATACCATGCCCTCGAGATCCTTCTCACTCGGTTTGGGAAAATAAGCTTTCGAGACATCTTTTGAAATGTAACCTGACCAAGAAGATTGAGGCAAGAGGGCCATGGTTTAGTGAAGATCTGAATGTTGAGCAAGCTCTGGTCTCTGGCGATGGGGAGGACGAAGACACCACAAATGAGCAATTCTTAGAATTCATCCACTCTCTTGAAAGAACATTTAAGGAGTACTTCAAGCAACAGCTAGAACTCCCACTAGAACAAATCGACTTCCGTGAAGGACTCGATTCCCGATTCGAACAGCTGAGCAATAAAAAACACATAACACAACAATCATCTCTGATAGGTCACATGAATGCAAGTGACATGTTGAGTGTGAAAAACGTGTTTGTAGAGTTTGGCTGTGGAAGAGCTGAACTATCTAGGTACGTTTCAAGGACACTGCTGGGAAAACAGGAGAGAACTAAATTCCTTCTTATTGATAGGTCGGCACCAAGGATGAAAATGGATGGTAAGCTTGGCAAGGATTTTAAGACCATCCTGGGAGAAGACCATGCATCTGCCGAGCCATTGGTCAATCGTCTAACTATTGATATCAAAGATCTGAATCTGGATAAAGCATTGGAGGAGGAGTCTGAATTTCTCAAAGATTCAGCTTCCAAGGTAGTATGCATATCCAAGCATCTTTGTGGTGTAGCCACTGATTTTACGCTCAAGTGCGTGCTCAACTCGCACGAGTTGTCAACTTCCAGGTTTGGGGGACTGGTCATTGCTATGTGCTGTAGACACTGCAGCTCCTACGATAGACTCTTGGCCGACTCTAAGAGATTCTTGAAGGAAAACTTCGGCGTGGAAAAGTTGCAGTTCCACAACTTTTTAATCAAGATGTGCTCTTGGGCTACGTGCGGCAGAGCTCCTGGCATTGGTGAAGCCGATGCTCACAGCCATTTCACTGGCCTTCCTTCTGCTCAAAGGGAGACACTGGGTCTGATGGCTAGAAGAGTCATAGATGAGGCTCGCAGGTTCGCCATGCTGCAAAAGGGATTCGATGTCAAACTAGTGAGATATGTTGACTCAAGCGTGAGTCTAGAGAACACATGCATGGTGATCAGCCCAAAATAGATAAGGGCCACACATAACAAATTCATAGCAGAGAGGATGCCTTACCGATTGCGCAGATACCACACCACAGTCACTAGGCTTGAGTCAATGCTCCACGTATTCACACTAATAATATATATATTTCATACATATACTAGCTAAGCTCAAGTATGTCCATATGGCGTCCAGTGTTTAGGCCTCGGCCATCCGCTTCGCTTAGGCAGTGCCCAGATGAGCCTTCGTATGCACATGGTATAGCTCCATAGCTCCATCCTGCCCTACACTACCGATCTCCTAATCGTGCCCTGCCAAATGGCTTCCCCTGCGCGTCGTTAAACTCTATTGATCTCGATAAGATGCTGCATCATATGAACGAGTGAGATCGGGGAATAAATGGCAGCTAGATGCGTACTTCAAATTAGCCAAACAGGTGAATTGTCTAACATTACCTAATAACAATTCAGACTCGTCTACAATGTTCGCTAGCGTAGGAGTGTTTCACAGGGCTCCGCACTTTGTACGCTCCATGAGCACCGCAGTGGGCCCTTATCTTCTCTCTGGTCAGCGGGCGCTGGTGACGGGAGGCTCCAAGGGCATTGGTCTGGCAGTGGCCCAAACGCTATCATCCCTTGGGTGTAGTGTTACCCTTGTTGCCAGGAGTGAGGAGTTGTTGAAAGAGAGGTTGAATGAGCTTCCTATTGTTGGCTCAGAAATACCCCAGCATCACAAGTATGTTGCGATGGATCTTGGTGACTACAAGTCCATCCCCACTACCTTGGGCTCTGCAGTTGAGGACGTGAATATTCTGGTGAACTGCGCAGGGAGAAGTCATAACGGGTTACTTGTCAGCACTCCGGATGACCAAATATCCGGTATCATAGACCTCAATCTCATTGCTCCCATGGTGCTTTCAAAGCTGGTCTGTAAAGCTATGCTCAAGAGAAGAGACAAGAAGGGACACAATCACATCATCAACATCTCCTCTGTTCTTTCAAAGAAAATGCTGATGGGGGCCTCGGCGTACATCGCCTCCAAGACGGGTTTGGTTGGTTTCACAGAAGCCCTTGCATTCGAAATGGGTAGACGCAATATCCGGTGCAACGCTATTCTCCCGGGCCTTATCGAGTCTACCGACCTCGGAGACGAAGTGAATCACGATATGTTCAACAGAGTTTTACAAAATGGTAAGCGTCTCAGTCCACAGGATGTGGCAGATGCTCTTGTCTTTCTGCTGAAGAGCGACAATATAACCGGACAAACAATTACAATAGATCACGGGTTCTCTTTGTCTTGAGAAAGCAAAAACGCGCACGAGAATTATAGAGATGTTGGATCTCTTGCCCTTAATAGTCATGTTTGTTCCTGCGCAAACAGTTTTATAGACCTTGTAATTTAGAGTTTAATATTCCTATAATACATAATTCATACTCATTCAAACGATTAGAGCACCAGAGGACTCATGACTCGTTCTTCTTCCAATAGTGCCTCTTTTTCTGGCACGACCAGTATGCTGATGATGTTTTCTTACTGGTGCAGTCGATAATAATACCAGGTTGTCCGAATCAAGACTGTTACCCGAAGTGTCAGCGAGCTCTTCATCCACTAGGATGAGCTTTCGTGTTCTTTTTTGTTTTCGGTGATCCACGCATGACTGGCTGTAATCTTCATATTCAAACTTCGAGAATGGTAAAGGTTCCTCCCGCAGCTGATAAATACTATTTGGAGGATGACATACCTCAGAATCATCCTCAAAACAATTGCCTCCTGAAATCTGCCCATCATTGCCAGGATCCACGAAAACCGTAGCAGTGTTTATCCTGGTATTCAATATTGGGAATTCTTCTACTTCGCTATCTTCCTCAAACCATCCATCTTCTCTCTCCAGCATGTTCTGTTTGAAAAGAGAACTCAAACAGAGAGCTTGCCTACCGCTATGCTTCAATTCCACCGCCGTGTATAGACGCGCTCCTAATTCAAGCAAGATTTCCATACGGACGCGAGACTGTTTGCCTTTGAGGTGCCTTGCCTGATGGGAGTGATGAACAACTAACAAATAGGCCAAACGAGGTTCGTATGCCTCCAGATATTCGATCATGTGCAACACAGTCTCAAATTGTGAGAATATTCTTGCCATTATTTCGGCTGTGGTTGCGTAAAACTGCAAGTCTTGATTTCCAAAAGGAATAGCCGTGTTGTTCTTATCAACTTGAGAGGAAGAGGAGTAGAAACTCAAAAAGTGAAGAAAATATAGATACTCTCGCCATTTAAAGTCATTATGGACTAAGGCTAACAGTCGCATCACTGACTCCCTAATAGTTCGTATTCTACTGCACGTAACGCAGTTTTCTTTGAAGAGTAAACCCATTAACAATAACAACACCTCTTTAACCTGAGGAGGCACACTGTCTCCTTGGCTGTGTTTGATCAATGTCACTGAAGCCTCCACCACGATGTGCATAACTACCTCAAAATTGAGCTCTCTGTAGTGCATGGTTAATAAACGAAGGGTGCTGATACTGAGTACACGGTGAACTGAACTTAGTTTCACGTTGGAGTGACTCAACACATACAGTTGAGGGTTTTTCATTCCATGATTTGCACTTAACCGCATGATCTCATCCGCACAGTACCAGAAAAAATCACCATCACATTCTTGAACCAGTCTTTCTAAAAGGAAGCGTGAAGCAAAAGTATACCCCTTTTTCTGACAGTAATCGATCATCACAGGAAGAATTGGATAGAGAATGTGGACAACACTCGCAATCGCTTCCAGCCCTTGGCCAAGAACGAGCCACCTCTTGTCGATGTTGCAAGGAGGAAGTGTACCAAAAGTTACTTGTATAAGGCCCTCATCATTACAGTCTTCATCATCGCTGTCGCTGTCGGGAAGCTCGTCTCTTAACAAGGAACCAAGCTTTAGACTGCATAGATCCTGAAGTCTTGTGGGCCGTTGCAGGTCAACTGTTGCTATAAATAGTTGGAATGCCTGAAACACGTAGTGCAGTTTGTCCGCACAGTCATCTGTGACCAATTCCTTCCAGTTTTCTGGGTTGTAACGGGGTGCACTATCACTTGAAGCTGCTTGACCCTGAGATGCAAGATCAGAATCGGATAGATAGTCTTCGTCCAATTCGTATCTTTTGCGCTGAGATTTTCGCAAATTCAGATACCCGGAACTCTTATCAGAGTGATTCACATGTGTGTTATCAGTGATCTCGTGGTCGGTGCTGTTCCATTCTCTACAGAATTCCAGTAATTCTGTGTGGTCATCACTGTAAGTGGTACACTTTACCCGTTCTTCAAAGACAATGGAAGATGGGAAGTTCTGTACAAACTTTGTATAAGATGTCACTCTTGAAGCCAGAGGCCGTATGACACTCCTACATTTCAATGCAGTCCATTCATCATGCCCTCTTCCACTTCCTCTAGTCATGCGAAGTTCGAGCTAGCAGCACAGCAGCGCAAAGAATTTGACACCAATTACTCATGCAAAGAGGTACGGCGTTTAGTTATCCCTAACCAGCGATCGGCGAAAGCACTAGAGAATCAATTCGATGCCACTTATTGATGAGTCTGTATAAGATTTCCTAGGTGTGTTTTCCCCTTTTGTGTTCTAAGCGGTATGTTTGAAATCGCAAACATTCACCTCTCTATATGTAAGAATGCATGTTATGCATGGCACGCTTTGTCCTCATCTCGCCCTAAACGGCAATTGGGATTGTGCCCCCATGAACGGTGCGGTGCTTACCGTGTATAACCGTGTGGTGCTGTAGGTGAAGAGAGAACTGCGGTGTGCATCCACCAGATCAGCTGCGCAGGCTGCTGAAGCCTGCCAACAGACAACCAAGTGAGGCACACCTTGTTACACAGGCACGACACTTATACAACTGCGCTGGCAGCGCTTGCCTTGCTGCCTTAATGCATGGCAGGTAAATTCCTCCGGGTAAGAAAGAAACTTCATCTGCTCCGGGTAACACCATCGTGGCCCTGCTTTTTTTTTTCAGTTAGCAGCTGTATGGCAGTCCACCCCAACCTGTGTGTAGGATGGAGTGAGAAACCAATCCAGTTTAAAACGACGCTCAAGTGAAAGCAACCGGTGAAGATCAAGGTTACACCCAACTCCCTAACATTTAACCTCATATAATCACACCATGCTCATTTACAAGGACGTTATCTCTGGCGACGAGCTGTTGTCCGACGCTTACGAGCCCAAGTTGGTTGACAACGTTGTCTACGAGGCAGACTGTCAGATGGTCACCGTCGGTGGTGGTGATGTTGATATTGGTGCCAACCCATCTGCTGAGGACGGTGCTGATGACCTCGAGGAGGGTGCTGAGACCGTTAACAACGTTGTCTACTCTTTCCGTCTCCAGCAGACTTCCTTCGACAAGAAGTCTTTCCTCGTGTACATCAAGGGCTACATGAAGAAGGTCAAGGCTTACCTCTCCGAGAACGAACCAGAGTCTGTTGACGCTTTCGAGAAGGGTGCTGCTGCTTACGTGAAGAAGGTTCTCGGCTCTTTCGGCGACTGGGACTTTTACACCGGTGAGTCCATGGACCCAGATGGAATGGTTGTTCTTCTCAACTACAGAGAGGACGGTACCACTCCATACGTTGTCATCTGGAAGCACGGTGTCAAGGAGGAGAAGATCTAAGCTCAATTATCTGATCTTACATAACTCTCATTAATGGATACTTGCTTACTGGTTTAGTGCTTCGCTTTCTTTTTTGTTCGTAGAGCCGCTTTATAATATGTACATAACACAAAATGCCTTCCTACACGTGATCAGTTCAATGGCAACCCCTTCACGTAGTCTAGACAGTCTTCCTTAGTGGCATGAGGATGGTCTAACTGCCATATCAAGATCTTGTCATTCATTGGCTTCATCCATGGGCCAGGCTTGATACCCAACTCCTTGGCTAGAGTCTTTCCATCAACTAGAATCCGAAGGTTATGTGCCTCGTGTAATCCCTCTTCAATCACTCGCGAGTGGAACGAGTTGAATTCTTCAATAAAGGACATGAATTCAGCCTCCAATTGAGTGGAATCACTTGTCTGAACACTGGCAGAGAGACACTTTATGAAAAGGTTGGAGACTATGGCAATGTCCCAACAATCCCCGTATTCTCTTACAAGTAGACCTAGCTGCGAACGCTTGACAGAAGTGGGTGATGAACCAAATTGATCCAACATATCTAACAACTTAGGTGCATGATCAATCACCTTTGAAACCACCTCTCCTTCTTTAGTGGAATACTTTAATCCATCCCTAACAATGGCTTCTGTGGCAAAACATACCCCCTTGTGTTTCTTCTGCGGAGCAAACACTACTCTCAGCTGAGACCATCTATGCAAAACCAGAATCAAATAGAACGTGGCATTGCAGGCTGGGCTGTCAAGTATTTTCTGCAGAGTGCCCCCTAACGTTGTATTACTGCTCAAAACATTTCTCTCCAGAGCAGGCAGAAATCTCTCTAATAATATCAAAACCTCTGCTTGCTGACGATGGGAAACATCGATAATCTGTTGCTTCAGTGTTTCATTATTACTCATCACTGCTTCCTGAGAATCTCCAAAGCTGAATATTACATCATACAGTCCCGTCATCTCCATCAGATGTAGGCCGTATATTGGATTGGGACCTTTCATGATCTTCGCAACTTCTACCCCAACTCTTTCTCTACTAATCTTGGCACCAAAGGCAGTTTTGATCTCCTCTGTTTTCATTGCAGAGGCAGCCTCCTCAGCTAACTTGAAGTTGAAACGACTAGCAAAACGGATCAATCTCAGACACCTCAGCGGGTCATCTGCGAAGGTTTGTCTGGAAGGAAGAGGGGTTCTCAAGATGCCGTCCTTTAGATCTTGCAATCCCCTTTTGGTGAAGTCTTCAACTTCGCCTGTTTGCAAGTTGTAGAACAATGCATTGAGTGTGGCATCTCTTCTTAATGCATCCTCCTCTGGGGTTCCATACTCAATGGAAGGTATTCTACTCTCCTCTGTATATTTCTCGCTTCTCAAATTCACAAAGTCAATGTCAAGTCCATAAATCTTGGTGGTGCAGGTTTCTAGATGTTTTGACTTCTCTGGGTTCTTCTCAATTTTGTGAATAGAATTGCTGAAGGCACTCTCAGTGCCATCTCCCAAATCCTGTGAAAGGACATACTCTTTCAGTCCCTCTGCAAACTGTTCCCCAGAAAGATGATTTATTCCAATATCCAAATCATTGCTTTCCAATCCTAATAGCTTGTCTCTAACCCAGCCACCTGTGATCCTCAGTTCTAAGTGCCTAGGGTCATTGGGGTCGAGTTTGCTGTTATAAGCATTACAGTAGGTCACTAGCAGGTTGCATATCTTTGTCTCCGTGTCAGTCAGAGAGATTGTGGGAACAATCTGTCTATCGATCCCACGGGAGGTCGTAGAGACGTTGAACATCTGGTGCGGTTTAATGCTATGGGATGAATGTACAAAAATGGGCACACTGGTGGTAAATGTGCATGCAAATGCCGTGTTGCGGCCTGGGAACTGTGGTGAGATCACTCTCTTGGCAAAGGGACTCAGGACTCGGGAAAATGGCAAGAGGCTCCTCAAACCTCTACAATGCATATAAACGTATGGACCACAAATTTTTCAATATAGAGTGGCTCTCCGAAAATAAGACACAAGGTATGGGGATATCTGCAAAGCTCTTCCTTTAATGTTCACAGCTGTGATTCGGAGCTCTTCCCAGGCAGACGAGCTCGAAAAAATATAGCGATGAGGTAGTGCGGAGAAGACGAGAATTGTATACGGTTGAGGTGCATTGAGGAGAATGGCTATACGGGTAGAAGGAAATAACCACTATGGTAAAATATTTTTGATGATTATTAATTTATATTCTATGATGGGATTTTAAGCCTTTATGTGAGATTATTCAATATGCGTTTGTTGTTTTGGCGTAGGAATCTTTACCGTGCAGCTATCAAGCACTGCGATGAGCTCAGTCAAACACAACCTTCTTACCTGTGAACTTTATGTTCTTTGCAGCCTCTTCTGCCCTCTTCTTTGCCTCCCATGAGGGATGAAGACTCTTTTCCTTGGCCGGTACTGCAGGGATGGTTGTGGAGTTGGGATCCAGGGGTTTATGTGTTCTCTGGTTCGAAAGAGGCGCCATGTTTGCGCCCGATGCAGCTGCCTTCTCTGCACGCTTTCTTGCTCTTTCTTCGTATTCCGCTTGCTTGCGCTCCCGCTCAGACCTCACACGCTCTCTTTCCTTTTGGACGTGATTTGCCTTGGAACCGAACTTGGCTTCCCAAATCTTCTGTCTTGCACGCTGTCCTCTTCTGTTTTTCCTTGCCTTTGTCTTCTCGTTCACAACTTCATCCTTATCCACATCTGAATCAGACTCACCACCAGAAAAGTAACCGGATGCAAGTTCAGGGAGATTCTTGAGTAAATTCTCCTTGTTTTCCTTCTTTTCCTTCTTTTCTTTCTTTTCTTTCTTTTCTTTTTTGCTTTTCTTGCTCTCTTTTTCCTCCTCTGCGGAGAAGTCAAAGAACTCATCCATCTTCTTGGGGCGCTCGTCGTCACTCTCTATATCAAAATCTTCCTCTTCTTCACTGGGCTCCTCGTCTGTAACCTGGTTGTAGTCAATCTCGTCTAGTCCAGGGTTTTCCATGTCCTCGTCCGAGGATGCTCCAAGCATGCCTTCATAAGCAGAGAAATCGACATCGCCATCGTCATCTACAGCTTCTTGAACCTTATGAGTATCTCTTGAGTTGTTGAGCTTCACAGACTTTGATTCTGAAGCCGAGTCTGAATCTGATCCTGATTCTGATTCCGATTCACTCTCCATTTCATCTTCCAGGCCCTTTGAATAGTTCTCGATATCTTCAACAGCCTGCTTCTTCTTCGTCTCTCCAGCTCTTGGCGGCACTGCGCCCAATACCAATTTCATGCTGTGCTCCGCAGAACTGAGTAGCTCCTTGACTTGATTATTATTGAAGAGTTTGGATATCAAGTTGTTTGTTTCAGAAGAGTTATTCCTGAATTGCAGCTTGGGGTTCCATTTGTGGCTGGGGTCCAAGTATGCTTCTCTACACCACTGAGGCAGAAACGAGGGAGGGTTCAACTTCAACTCTTTTGAAGTGAGATATACCTGCTCTGCCAATTTAACCAACTTTCCACGGCATACATTTTCGAGATTGTCATTAATATGCGATAAAATCTCCAGGCCTCTTACAGAAGCTTCCTGCTTTTTCTTGGAACTCTCTGTGGATGGGGTAGCTGTCTGATCCTTGATGAGTTTGTTTCTGTTGATCTCGGCTTTTACTAGGCGTCTCAAAATCCTTTCCAATTTCTGGACAGATGCATGGAATTTTCTCTCACAGAGATCTCCTTTCAGTGCCTGGATCCTCTCTGTGGCCTCTTGCGATGTGATACCATTCACATCCACGATAGATACCAGGGTCTTCTGATTCCTTGCATTTAGAAGGATCTTGGTCTTGGGATAACGTGGAGCTTTGTTAAAAAATTTCACCTCCAGGAGATCCAGCTTCAAAGAGATATTATCTCTCCTATTGGATTTCGACATGGCGAGACTGTATTCTTTCCACCACACCAGCAAATATAAACTTCAGCACCTGTAGATAAATTTTAATTTCAATTCATGTGCTTATCCATACTTACAGGTAGAGCCCAGATTTTTTTTTTTAGGACAAGGTCATCTCATCAACGCACGACCACTCTAAGTTGAGAATATTATCAGAGTTTATCGTCAATCCGATACTTATATAAAATCTGCGTACTTATGAGACTTTAATTCGCAACCAATCTATTAGAAAAAACAATTGATAAATTGTTTCTGAGAAGTACTGAATTATCACTTGTCCACCATCCTCTAGGGACAGCAGGTCCTTCGTGTCTAAATGCTGCAGTTTTGTGAAGGGATTTGGAAAGAGAAACACCTCTTACTCTCCACACAAAATTACAAATGACAAAAATAGACCAAAAAAACAATAACACAGCCAACTATTTTGCCAAAAAATTTACTTTAAGAACCCTTCCATACTGATTGGACCATTTACAGACAATATAATATGAATTGAGCCCGTAGTCCTCAACATGTGCGTTTATCCCAGGCCGGCTTCCGCTCCCTTGGCTCCTCCTGCCTGGATCCACCAGGATGCAGATACATGGGTCGCTCAGCCGCCCCTCATCTCGTCCTGCAGCGGGGATATTGGAGTACTGGGAGGAGGGGTGCATGCAGGGTACGGCACCACCAGGCGTTTGAGATTTTCTTTGATTCTTTGCCGAAACATTAACAATTATATTGCATAGATTCTTTGAAAACTACACACAGTCTATTTTTACGACCCAGACTGAAAGTACCAGACCTGTTGCGTCAAAGTATTCGCTGTTATTCCAAGGCTTTTCCATTTATTCCATGGCCATTGGGAGATGCCAAGGATAAGATGCATGCTGCTCGCCTTGCATGTGGAGATCGCGGCGACTGCTGCACGAACTCTCAATCCACGGCTACGTGACTCTTCGGCCGTTATGACTAACCTGACCACTACTATAGAGAGGACGGCGAGTTTCAGAAGATAAAAGGAGCATGGAAACCAACTGACATTGAAGGGTGATCCTTTTTTCTGTTGCCTATTGACCATTCCAGAAAATGTCGTCTTCATTTAACGAACAAGAAGCGAGAGCCAATCCCAAACCTTCCATGAAGGATCAAGACATTGAGATCTTGTCATTCGAGATCAAAGATGACGATAACATCCAGAGGACTGGGAGGTCATCCGAAAAAGCGGTAGAACATCAGCCAGGATCTTCAGCGTCCTTTTGTGGGGGTAGCAAGTCCGAGATAGAGAGTCAACATGGCTTACATTCACCCTTAGAGCCAGCGTTTTCCATTGTCCCCCCATTCGAACACTCAATCAAGGGACCAAGCACAACATTTAGTACCGAAACTCTATTTAGAAATAGAGAAAATGCTCTACCTCCTGTTATATCTGCCATTGAGATCCCTCTTCAGATCCCCGAGGCCCCAGTGATGTCTTTCAGTAACCCCCCAAGGAATCGTTGGAGAGTAACTGCAACTATCATATGGAGTATAATGTTGGGCACCAATGATGCCAGCCTGGGGCCTCTACTTCCTCATATTGAGGCACACTATCATATTTCATATGCGGTGGTGGCTATTCTATGGCTCTGTTCCGCCACCGGATTTGTGGTGATTGCAATTGCGAGTCACAAGCTGGACACTCTTCTCGGCAAGCAAAAGATGATGTCTGGCGGATGTGTCTTTCTCATTATAACGTACTCCTTGGTTAGCTCAGGCTCAAAATTCGGAGTTTCTGCGATCGGCTTTTTCTTTGGCGGGCTGGGAATGGCAACCTGTTTATCCCAAATCAACATATTCGTATCATCTTTGGAAGACTCATCCAAATACCTTGGATATGTCACAGGCAGCTACGGATTAGGAGCAACAGTGGGCCCTATAATTGCCACATCAATGGTTGATGCTGGTGTGAGGTGGAATTATTTCTATCTTCTGCTGTTGGGGTTTGCATTTTTCAACACGGTTAACATGTTCTGGGCATTCATAGGTGTTGAAGATGATATAAAGGAGTTTGAGGCCAGACAACACGCATACCAACAATCCATCGCAGTAGAAACGGGTCCACAGAGGGGATCGAATGCCGCCTCTAGAAACGAGGAGTTAGAGGAAATCGAACTTTCCCGTTTTACAGGGACTGACCATGGTATAAATGAGACGTATATCAGGGGCCAAGATGAAATCGATTATGAGAGACAGAGAGACAACAACTGCAGAACAGATATGGCAGATGCAACAATAGCCAAGGGAATGATGCAGCTAGCACTAAGAGATCACAGAACATGGCTTATGGCTATATTTGTTCTCTTCTATCAGGGAGCTGAGGTGTCACTGGGAGGTTGGATCGTCACTTTTGTGCTAGATTACAGAGGAGGCAATGCAAAATCGACTGGTTACATCTCATCGGGATTATGGGCAGGTTTATCTATTGGTCGGATTCTGTTTAACTCTCCAATTTACAACTATTTTGGAGCCAAGAGAGGTGTTTTTGTTTGCATTTGGATCTCAATTATTTTGGTGGCACTCACCTGGGCTATTCCAAACATCGTTGCCGAGGGAGTCCTGGTATCTCTGGCTGGGATCGCTATAGGGCCAATCTATCCACTCATGATAATCATTGCTGTCAGCATACTCCCAAGGAAAACTCAGGTCATATCCATGACAATAATGACGGCGCTAGGGTCATCTGGAGGTGCACTCTTTCCATTCCTCGTCGGTCTAGTTTCACAGTTTGTAGGAGCCTTTGTTGTTCTCCCAGCATTCATCATCCTATTCTTTGGAACTGCAGTGGATTGGCTAATTCTCCCCAATCCAGAAAAACCGATCATCAGACACTGGTGGGAAAGAGTATGGTAAACTTGACTACATAACATGCACACGTGATTTCGCAAGCAAAGCTACATTGTTCGTTACCACAATATTTGCTACTACACACGTTCTCGCGTATATATATATAAACATATGTAATATTTGGAGAAAATGATCCCATGGTGATGAAGCTTTTAGTTAGTACATTGCTAAGCTGATGATATAAACCGTACCTGTAGTCATTTTTCCCTTGATTGTAGTGTGGAGACGGCGCACAGTGTATGGAGACCATGAGCTCCCATCACGCGCAGCCCCACGCCGATGAGGGACCGTTTTCCCCGCATGGGAGGATCTCGCATCCTGCATATGATCGGACGGGCTTCCCAAATGGGTAATACCAATGAGGCATTTGAAGTTGAAGGGGACGGGCAGAAACCAAGTATCTCATTGGATCAGTCAGCTCCAGGCTTGTTTCCTCCCGCATAGATAGCAAAGCTTCAAAGATACAGTATTGGTTATTCTCTATAACTAACGGACCAGCCGGGTGTGTCATCCGCTGCTCTTTGTGCTTCCCCGCAAAGCCTTCTGGGGTCATGGCTTTTTTTGCTGCATCTGACAGCGATAGAATGAGTTTCAGCAAACACAGTGTGGATTCATCAAGACAGCATGCCAACATGGTGATGCTTGCAAGATCTCCCAAGACGCTCGCACTTCTAAAATTAGGAGTGTTTCACTGCATGGCTATGTAAGGAAAGGAGAGTACAGTCTTTGTTTTCGGAGGATGCGAAAGCAAAAGTCTGGCGAACTCGGGGTGATTCATGCTGCTACTGAGAAATCTGAAATGGATCCAACTCTAGCAAAAGAGATGTATGCGATATAGAGTTTACATAGAGTCGAGTGGGCAGAGCCCATCTCATTCGCGTTACTTGATCCGTTCCCCCCTTGCTCCTCACAGTTACCTGTCAACATCTTGTTATCAAACGTTCCACCTTCTAGAAAAAATTAAGAAAAAACCATTCGTCCGCTTTAAAGAACACCAAGCTCTTTGTTTCTAGTGGATTGAAATTGTGGGGTACATGGATACAGAGAAGCCGGTGTGGAGGATATACAAGTCATTGAGTATATATTTTGTCTGCGAGCATGTGGCACCTTATCACCTGCATGCATGCAAGCCAAGTGGTTGCTTTTTTTGAGTTTTCCCGCATGGAATCCCGTTTTTAGCGTCTGCGTTAGTAACCTTGCAGATTTCCCACAGTTTTACCGGAAAAAATAGAGAGACCAGTGCAGAAAATATGTAACATTGAGATAGCCGTTTGGCAGAGTTGCAGGTGGGGACGTGGCTCAGCATAAAAAGCAATGGCTAATTGATGGGGAAGGGTTTTGTTCCACCTGCGACACCTGATCACCCACATCGATGGGAAATCACAAAATCTTCAAAAACAGTGATCGGCTATGGGGTATTTAACAGAACAATCCCAACTACAATTTTCTGAGACAGAACGCGAGAATTTTGAACTACTAAAGGCCAACTTCAAGGTCTGATTTATGCCTTCGTGATCTCGTTTGTGTGGTGCATATAAATTTTTGTGTTGTGGTTGGCGTCTTGTACAGTGAAGCTGTGTCTGGTGACTTTTCCACAACAATATAAGGGAGACACAAACCCCGGGTAGCAATTTTTTTTTGTCACATATATAAAACACCGTTCTACATACTCAAATGTCATTTTCATCAAAGGGCGACGTTGAGATCGTCTCGATGGAGATACAACAAGCCAATAGTGAGGTCGGAACTGACCCAACTGGCTCAAACAGCAATGCCGGGAGAAGGGTCAAGTTTAGCGGGGTTGAAGCGGATGATGACGAAGAGAACGAAAAGGAAGATGCGGTCATAGATGAAAACAGCGCCTTTCAAGACGAGTCCTGGAGGAACAACTTGAACCAGATGCCTGAGACTTCCTCATCCGTTTACAGGCGTTCCTCTGGAGCGGTGAAGCTATCGTTTGAGCCAGGATCTTTCAAAAGCATTGCTCCACTTTCTGCTGAAAGACCAATAGCCTCTATAATTCCAACACCCATCGCTGAATCTCTACCAAATACTCCAGGATATGAGCTCAGCGGTGATTATTTCTCTACCAATCAGGCCAATAAGTCTGAAGACCGTGTATACTTGAATGGTAGCCCTGAGGAGCCACAAATGGTGACAACTGCCGATCCTATCACCAGTGAGGGTATGCTACCTTCTCAAATCGCGGAAACACAAATGACTCTCAACAACCCTCCCAGAAATAAGTGGAGGTTGATTGCTGCCGTGATGTGGTGTATTACACTGGGAATTTCCGACTCTTGTCTGGGAGCTTTGCTCCCCCATATTGAAGCTTATTACAACATTTCGTATTCTATTGTTGCTCTACTCTGGCTAAGTAATGCGTGTGGATTTATAGTCATTGCTATTGCCAGTCATAAACTAGACACTCTGCTCGGAAAACATAAGATGATAGCTGGTGGGTGTATTACCATTGTTATTATGTATTCTCTTGTGAGCACCGGCTCGAGATTTGAAGTCGCTTGCATTGGATTCTTTTGTGGCGGTTTGGGGATGGCAACCTGCCTTTCACAGCTCAATATTTTTCTCTCGGGTTTGCACAAATCCTCAACCTACCTGGGCTACTTTCATGGTAGCTATGGATTAGGAGCAACAGTCGGTCCCATCATTGCCACTGTAATGGTGGATCAAGGAGTAAGATGGAACTTCTTCTACTTGATCCTGCTGGGGCTCATGACCACAAACTTTTTCAACCTTTGGCTTGCCTACTCTGGCGTCGACGCAGATTGTGCCATGTTTGAGAACCATGATACATCTCAAAAGGTCTCCGGTCCACAAGCTCGCACCACAACCACTGATATCAAGTCACCTGTCATCGATGCTGATGGAGACACATTTCAAGGTGCTCCAAGCACTACTGATGTGTCATCTGTACGGGAGATGACTGACTCTTATGATGGATCAACAGGTGGAAGGAGTGAAGTAATGACCCCGGAGCAGGAAATTGAAATATCTTTCATGCCAAGCCTGAACCCAGCACATAACGAAACATATGCCCAAAACCTGGAAAGCGTCAACAGAGACTTCAGGGATGATACAGGCGAGAAGCCAGAGCTCGTAGAGCCTGTAGTACCCAAGGGACTGATGAAACTAGCACTGAAAGACCCCAAGACGTGGCTACTTTCCTTTTTTGTGCTCTTCTACCAGGGAGCAGAGGTTTCACTGGGAGGTTGGATCGTGACTTTCATTTTGGATTATAGAAACGGAAATGCTAGGACCACAGGTTACATTGCATCAGGACTGTGGTTTGGTCTTTCTCTCGGAAGAATTGTTTTGACTCCTCGTATACATCACTACATAGGAGCTAAAAGAGGTGTTTTCCTCATGATTTGCTTTGCAATACTTTTTGCAACACTCACATGGGTAATCCCTCACATCATTCTCGAGGGTGTTTTTGTCTCACTGACCGGTTTGGCGATCGGCCCAGTTTACCCTCTGATGATCACCATTGCGGTTAGAATACTCCCCAGAAAGATCCAGGTGATTTCACTCACCGTGATGACTGCTTTGGGGTCTTCTGGTGGTGCCATATTTCCCTTTTTGGTTGGCCTGCTGTCGCAATTTTTGGGAACTTTTGTTGTTCTGCCAGCCTTTATAATCCTAGTTGCTGGTACCAACCTGCTATGGATTCTACTGCCAAATCCGGATAGAAGTATCATCAAGCACTGGTGGGAGAAGGTGTGGTAAATTGGTACGCCCACATGTACCCATATTTATAAACAGACATACGCATATCGAAATATTTACATACGGTTCACACACAGCGGTGTGTGTGATGTTCATAATCAGAATAATATCCTAATAATACATAATGAGGCACAATCGTGTCATAAAAACTTAACATTTACATTAATATATACAGGTACATTTCACTGACATCACTCACTGTTCCTTGGTAATAGGGCTGTAATCATGGTTCCAAACTTGGTTTGGTGGGAATTCTGAAGGAACGCGCATTTCAAGAGAGAAACGCTTTGACTTCTCCCTTTTGTTGGCCTCTTCAAACAAAAATGAGTTTGCATGCTTGAGGTCTTCATTGGCCTCTTGTATCGATTCAAACTGCCTTTTCAAGAGCTCCTGCTCTCTGGCAGTTCTCTGCTTGTTCAGCAGAGACCAAGCCTTTGTAGTGACCACATGCTTGATGTGATCCTCTTGACACAGCTTCAGCAAACGGGGCTGTTTTCTGGCTGCACTCATAACGGAGAGTTGTGTGACTAGTTGTCAATCATGTTAGTACGGAGAGTCACACTACAGAAAATTTAAAGTTACAAGAGGCATATGCAAAACCACATGAAACATCCTGATCAAGATAACTTACTCAATCTCTGAACAGCTGGGTTGTTCACACCATCCTTGTTTTTCGTCTTCTTTCCTCTCACTGACTGTATCTGGTGAACCTTCACAAGAGAAGACACTATGGAAACACGACCAGGGTTGGACACCACCGATGCCGCACTTCTTGTGGTCGAGAACATCGTATACAAACGTATATATATACCAAGAGATCTTTTTCTCTCAGTGATGAGTTTTAAGCTCAACTGAAGTATATCTCCCTAGAAATACACAGTCCTGATAATCTCTAACTGATTGATGCCTACTCCATCCGTGGAAAACTTTATGAGCATCGCACTACCATACATGCAGATGCCTACGAGTACTGTCAAAAAGGTAGTGAGGTTACCATGAAAGCCTTTGAGAAGATAACGGGCCTTTATAACATTACAGAAATATTGAAAAATAATGACACCAATCCAATATATACATCGTTTCAAAACCGTATGGATATAGGAAATCTAGTAAAAATACATATTTGAACAATTCAGAGTTGTCGTTGGAAATTGTATTCCGTAGAGACTTCAGACATCGTCTGGATCTACATCCGTTATCCACTCCCATACTTTCATAATCTCTCCATGTACTTCCTTTGTTGAAGCCTTGATATTTGAGTTGGCCTCCACCCGCTTGGTCACCTTTGCCCATACCTGATTTTTCTCATGGGTGTTATCCACGTTCAATAGAAGATCACGCAGCTGGATACTTCCGATGAAAGGGTTTGTCAGTTCCCTAGTGTCAGCTTTGGCATTGATGCTCTGTCTTCTCAGCTTGGAAAATACGAGAGACGTGAGGTGCCTCACCTTGGCGTCTTCGATCTTATACTGGGTATACTTGTAGGATGCAAAGTTATAGAGACAGGCGGTTAGCACAATTGCTAGTAATCCAACGCGATACTTGACAAGGGTTCCAAAGAAAGCCTTTTCAACTCTGCATCGAAAGTTGAGCTTGGCAAGGGACGTTGAGCGAACAATGGCGTCTTCGTCTTCTGCCAGGCGAGCGTACCGATATTCTGCTCCTTCTGCTCCTTCTGCTCCTTCTTCTCTGTCTCCAAGGGATTGTTCGCTATCTCCTCCAAATCTTGTGGTGTTTTCAGACTAATGATTAAATGTTAGTAAAGTGTCTCTCTGGCGTGACAAAAACGAGTTCACAACGGAAAAATGTAAAAAACGTACATGCCTTATGATCACTTCTGGTTCTGTTTCCAGATCGGTTAGTGCCCTTGACCAATAGTATTCAAATTCATCTTCTTCAAGCCATTCCTGATATCATATGTTAGTAAAGATTCCGGGGATGTCAAAAAGACAGCCTGAGAGGACACACTTACCGGCTTGACAGCGTGAACAAGACTTTTGAGTTCCCCCACGCTGAGACCAACCTGTTCATCCGTACCATCACCACAGTCAACCTGGGCATTCCTGCGCCTCAACAGGTCAAGTGTATACTGCGTAATTTTTGAGATCTTCTCTGCTTTCTTGGTGTCAGGTATACACTTGGCCATGGTTGGCACAAATCCCGAGAAGGCATACCATGGCTCAGAAAGCACATAGTCTGGATCACACTTGAGAGCGGCCAGTTTAAAGCATTCAGCATGTGCGGGACAAGGGACGCACTCAGGCTTGAGGGTCTCGAGATACTCCTCTATAATCTCCATATAGGGAACAAGAGCTGGATGAGGAGCCTTGTCATAGTTGAAAGTAGGCTGATATGATTCCACTCCGCAGTAGCCAATGTGTACCATCTGGTCTCTGTACCAAGATACACTTAGCACAAGCATCATGAGCAAATTCCACAGTGTAATGTATTTAAACACAACAGCAAACGAGAAAGATTTTGGAGGGTTCTCGATCTCTTCGAGGATCTCCTCTGCCTCCTTGAGGATCTTTTCGTTTTCTTCGTGGATCTCCTCTTGAAGTTTTGTGAGGGCATCAGAATCGTCATCGTTATCGGCATCAGCATCAGCATCAGCATCGGCATTGTCATCATGCTCCAACGCTTGCTCTTTTTCTTCCACGCTGTGTGCTGTATCATCCTTGGAGGTCTCCGCACTATCAAAAGAAAGCAGCCTTGTAGGGCCATGAGGCTTGTCATCCACCTTTGTAGAAGGAGGACTACCCAATATTTGAATGCCCAGCTTTTTTGCAAAATCAGAAGTCACCTTTAGTTGGTCGAAGGAGGGCATCACCCTTTCTGGCTTACTTGCAACACCTGGAGCTGGTTCTTCTACAGGAGCTGGCACCACCGCCGGTTCAATTACCGCTGGTTCGGCCACAGGCTGAGGTACCACAGAGGCATCAACCATTTTTTCAGCGTTAGGCACCACATCGGACACTTTCTTCTTAATAGTGGATGACGTTTTGCGTGGCTTCTTCTCCGCTTTCATGGCTGGCACAGGCTTATCGTGAGTCTTTTCAACTGTTGGCTTAGCCGCCTTCTCTTTTTTCGTCTTCTTGCTCTTCTCCAAGAGATTCACAAAATCTAATGCCCCACCATTGATGGCATCCTCTCCAATATTGAACAAGTCGGTCGAGTCAAGTTTGTCTGCTCCTCTCAAGAAATCAGAGGGTTTGTCTTCAAACTTTGGCTGGTCTAGTGCCTTGAACGGAGACTTCTTGAGAGCGTTGTCAGAGACGGGGGAGGCGTAGGGGGATGAAGAAAAGGACTCCTTGAAGTTCGCAGCGGGTTTCGAAGGTGATTGCGCAGTTGGGGTTTTGGATTGCCTCTTCTTCTTCTCTGGTGACTTCTGATCTGAAACGGCCCTCTTTTTGGGGATGGTTTTCTTGGGAACATCGGAAGAGGGTGAAGATGCTTGAAACACATTACGGTTTGTGAAGGGAGACGCCGACTCTGAAACTGGGTCCGGTTTGGACGCTTGGACTTCAACCTCGGGGTTTTGTCTCTCAGTCTCGGTATCGATAGCCTCAGGTTTCACAGCAGCTTTCTTAGGCGACCGCCTCTTCTTGGGGGAAGCAGTCACAGATTCTTCATGAGGTGGCAGCTCTAAGTTTGCCTCGGATACCTTTGCCGAAACTTTTCTCTTTGGCGAACGGCCCCTAGCACTGGAAACAACTGGAGCTTGCTCGGTGTCTTCGGTAAAGGCAGGCTTCAGTTCTGGAACCGCATCGGACAAGCGCGGCTTGGATTCTTTGGTAGGCTTCGTCTCCTTCACCTCTCCACTAACAGTTCTCCTCCTGGGAGAAGACCGCCTTGGAGCTGCTTCGACCTCTGGGGTCACTACTGGCTTTTCGTCTGGTGCTGATTTCCTTGTTGTACTGGCCCGCTTTGGCTTTGGATTTGGCTTGGGTGCTGGTGTTATTTCGGCGGCATCACCACTCCCGGCATTGATAATGCCATGACCATCGGGATTAATGGATTGAGCCTTCTTCAAGTACTCAGTAGCACGCGGTCTAATGTGAGTATTGAAGAGACCCACGAGGTCTGCTTTTTTGGCGGAGGATGGGTAGTCAACGTCATGATCCAGTAGTATACTCCTCAACTGTGCCACTTTTAGAGACTTGGGATCGAACCCTTTGAACTTCAGTTAGCAATTTAGGTGCTCTCAAGAAAAGACAACAAAATATAAAAAACAAAAATAAACCGCTGAATATTCTCAAAGATGAAAAAAAAAACTTACCGGGCTGTAGGTACTCCGTATTATCCATGACGAATTAACACACAGATCGGATCTGTTATTCACTGCACCTGTTGTGACGGGATCAGGAACGTGATGGAATTATGAATAACAATTGGAAGAATTTCAACACCTGGTGAATTGTAAAATCTGGGCTGCGTGGCTGTTGGCCAATACTAACAACCTACCGATTGGGTAAATTACTCCACCGGTAGAACCAACGAGCCGTGGATGTGGGTGAAAAAGGTCAACAAACATCCGCACCCGCACCACTACAGGTAGTGTGTGAGCCCATCCCCACTGTGTTTATTATGTGTTGTGCTGTCAACGAGCCGCCCGCTTGCTCTGCCCGGAGTGCACCTGATGAGCGTGCAGCGAGCCCAACACGTTGATGGTGGGCCACGGAAATATGTGGGGGGATCTTAGTCGATGCGTTTCTCGTGAGAGGAAGGCCAGCAGGGCGAGGAAGACGAGGAAGGTGAGTAAGACGAGTAAGACGAGTAAGACGAGTAAGACGAGTAAGGCGAGTAAGGCGAGTAAGGCGAGTAAGGTGAGTAAGACGAGAAAGACGAGGAAGGCGAGCAAGGCGAGTAAGGCGAGTAAGACAGGAAAGTGAGTAAGCCATATATTTTGTCGCTAGAGAGACATAGCATATATCCAGCTGGAGTACTCCCGCATGATCCCGGTATGCACTCGATCCCTGTAGAGAAAGCTGGAGCAGCGAGAGACCACTAGATGATGCAACTGGACTCAAGTTGATTGGTTTTGCGACTTTCAGTTTGGTGACCTAGGCATGTCGACTAATCCTTAGCGCATTATCTGACTTTACAGTCTATCCCATCGGTGGAATCCTCCTCTTCATCCTTACATGTAAAAATCTCAAGACTGAAAAGGTGATAACTCAAACTTCGTATAATATGAGTGAACAGATATAAAGCGCTGCATACAGTCCTGCTCGTGGGTGGGAACAACTCCTCTGCTGTACAGCCCCTCTGCTGTACTCATCTCTTCCCTCCCTAACATAAGAATCAGTGGAGAAGCTGCAGCCGTTGTGCTCTCTGCCCTGCCCCTGCATGCGTGGGGATGGCCAGTCTCACCGGCCTCATCGCCTGTGCAGCTGCATACACTCACAGGACGGTTGCCTGGGCTATGCTATCTCTGAAATTTGATAACACTTTGTGGAATTGGGATACCAAGAGCATGAGAAAATGACACATGAGCTTGGTTTACAGCAAAGCTGAGGATTATATTCATAATTGGAACGGATGGCCAGTTTCAACCCTCGACAAAATGAGAGATCAGGGTGCAGCATCCAATGGGTATGCTCTCGCAAGCAATAATCCTTTCCGACTTAACGCTGATGGACAGACGGCAGATGGACAGACGGCAGATGGACAGACAGCAGATGGATCATCCAGTGGATCATCCTTAGCGAACGAGATACCATCAGCCATGTCTCAGGATGGAAGAACTACTGATCTTCCGGATATGGCTGTAGCATCTCCCACAAACGCAGCATCAGCTAATAATACACATATCAACACACAATCTTATCCTTCACAGGGAACCCTATCCAATGACAGCACAAACAGCTCCCGAAATGAAGGAATACAGAACAATAACCAAACAGTACAGGAATTCTCTAACGATGAACCACCACCTCCTTATGAAGAACCTTCGGCCGACATGGCTCCCTTTATCTACACAGCGCCATTCTCAAACACAGGTGGAGATGTACAGCCCCCAGCACTTCCAGCTAGACCTTCTTCGGCTCCACAGATAACCCAAGAACAGTTCCAAGGAGCACTATACTCAAGACCACCAGTTCCTCCTCCAGCGAGTGGTAACATGCAGTTCAACAGGCCGCCAGGTGCACCCCCTCTGCATGCTTCTATGATGTCTTACAACAGGCCAGCCGTTCAACCACCTCCACCTCCTCCTCAGAGTGGAGGATATTTGAATGCACCTCCTGCAATGCCGCCCAGACCAGTATCCCCTCCATTGCCTTTGAGGCCCACAGGAAGAGGAAGATCTAATCAATATCCAGGAAGTACTGGGGCTACCTATAATGGTGCTGCACAATCTCACATGAACAATTCGTGGAGATCGACATAGTGCTGAGCTAGTTTTGTTGTCAGGTTTTTGTTTTATTAGCTCACATGGTGATTGATCAATACATTCAACGCATCTCTATTTACTATGTTCTATATGCGTATTATTGTCGAAAACAACTATAGATCAATGAGCTGAGTCCCATTATCAGCTATGTTCTCTTTCTTCTCCTTGACGCTTGCCCTTTTCATGCTCCTCTTCCGCTCTGGGAGTAGTGCGGAATGGAAAAACGATCTTTGATCTTTCATCCCATTCAGACTGGGAACAAGGCTCTCTGGTAAGTTCAAGTCAGGGTCTACCTTGATGGGGAGTGAAGCAATACGGTTTGGTGATAGGACGCTAGGCTGTAAACGACTCTTTGTCTTTGAAGACGATGAACTGGAGCGGCGCAGAGACATGTCCATAATCTTGGAGTCTGAGAGCCCAATGGGAGGCATTGACACACCATTGCGACTGTTGGTTTGACGTGCAACAGTAGACTCCTTGATCTTCGGCAATTGTTGAGGCTGAAATGGGGTGGCGTCGCGCGAATTGTCTTTTGAGCCATCGTCGAAACCAAAATCTCCCCATTCTTCGTCATCGCTGTTACCAGCATTATCAGCTGTAGGAGTGGCAGGAAGTGGCTCCGTTACACTTCTGGTCTCTCTAGGTTCAGGTGACAGGGCGTTTACCTGAGAAGGTTTCAGTTTCACAGGACTGGTACTTGCGATCCGCGGCTGGAGTATTGCCCGAAACCCCAGGGGAAGAGGGTTTGACGAAGCTGCATTCGTGCTCGGTGTCAGTGCCACAATATCGGGTTGTATTCCTATAAGCGGTGTGCTATTAGTTTTGAATGTTCCCCATTCGTCTTGATTATCAACACCTTCTAATTGTGGGTGAGAGACATGGGGGGAAGGTGTTGCAACGGGCCCTGGATTGGTGACATCTACATGCTCAAACGTCCCGTTCTGAGGACTGCTGAGGGGAGAAGCAACTTTGTTTGCTCTGAGTGCTTCGAAATTTGCCAGTGTGATTGGCTGAATTGGCTGGGGAAACACCAGTGGCCTATCAGGGACGGGGGTCACAGATGGAGACATTGGTGAGTCTACAAACATGGGGGCATTTGACACCGTATACGATGAATCTTGATGTGGTGGAACCACAAAATCACTGAAGACATCGGAATCAGAGTCACCATCTGCAAACTTATCCGAGGCAGGCTCCACTATATCGGAGTGATCATTGGCCTTTGATTCAATTGATACATTCAGAGATGCCTTGACTGGCAGAGCTCCCTCATCTTCTTCAACTGGCAGCTGCAGCGCCGGGTAGGATTCTTCATTCACCTCTGGAGACCTGGAGACATTTGATGGAATATCTAGCTCATTAACAGATTCGCCATCACTCTGAATACCCCAGTCATCAATACCGCTCGTTTCTTCGTTGCGTTGTGATTCCTCGTCATCGTCTGCACCTATTTGGTTATAACCGAAATTGATACCGTCATCGTTGTCGTTGTCGTCGTAATCCTCATCCTGTCCATCAAAGACATCATCCATGGGACGCAGTGACTCTTCGGGAACTGGAGAGGGAGAATTCCCTTTAAATTCACCGGCAATGCTGTCCTTTGCGATCTGACTCTTTTTGGAACCAAACAACGAGAACAGCGGGAAAGATTTCGCAGTTTTTTTCACGGGTTCTATATTCTGAGGCATCGTATACTTCGCAGCCTCCTTTGCCCTTTTTTCCTGTTCTAATTGCAGTCGCTTTTGACGTTTTTCTTCCTCACGCTTCTTAGCTTGTAGCATTTTCTCCTTTTCTTCCTTGTTCCGTTCATCCTGAAGAGCCCTACCCTTTGCAGCGGCTGCTGCAAGCAAGAAACGACTGATACTACCGGAAACGTCCTCTTCTGAGGCTTCCCGTTCCTTTTCAACGTTCTCATTCTGCTTATGTGCGCTTGACCAGTTGAAGAGTGCCCTGCTGTGCTTTTCTAGAAACGAAACTTCTTCAAGAACATTGCTACCACTTCCTTCTATAGAAAGCTTGCGCCCGCGCCCATGTCCTATGCTTCCACTTCGGGAACCGCTTGAAACTATGCCTCTTTCCACCTCATTCCAATGCTTTGCAATTGCAACCATCTTTGACCTGGTCTCGCTATCCCTCCAATAATTCTTTGACCTGATGTTGGAAATGGGAAAATCAGAATTAAGTTGACGCTGGCGTGCCGTGACTTGGTTATATACTTTTCTCGGCGTTATGGTCTCGTTATCCAACTTCTGAGTTTGGATGACTTCCAGTATAGCCTCTGGCCTTTTGGGCTCCGAGTCTGCCGGAGGGTTAAACTGTTCATGCAAAAGGATCGAAGAAATCAACTCCTGAATAGGAGGTGAAAACTTGGGCGGTACAATGTCGATACCTATTTGGACCGCACTTTCGAAATCATCAAAAGAGCGAAAATCATCGTCGTCATCTCCAGCTTCTGCCTCGTCGGAGCCCGTTGGCTGAAGCTCTGTCGGCTGATCGTCTATTGTGGAGGGGGTGGTTACACCATCAAAATGTGGGGAGGGCGGCTCCTGTAATTGATCGTTCAAGTCACTACCCACCTCTGACCCCTCTGACTCGATACCCTTGGATTTAATGTCGGCAGGAGCACCTCCTACTGTATCAGAGCTGTCCTCCCAGCCATTTAACACCAGTGTAGACTTAGGGTCAATATGGGTAGCCAGTATGGGGCTCACTGCTATTGGGCTTCTCATAAAATTGGTGGCGTCTTCAATGGGTTCCGGTGTGCCCATTATTTCTGGACTGGCCTCACTCAAATCCTTCGGCACAGACCCAATAGACGCA
The DNA here is from genome assembly GCA_030567595.1 of Kuraishia piskuri. Classification (NCBI taxonomy): domain Eukaryota; kingdom Fungi; phylum Ascomycota; class Pichiomycetes; order Pichiales; family Pichiaceae; genus Kuraishia; species Kuraishia piskuri. The sequence goes on from JAJLSM010000021.1 coordinate 136,114, forward strand.
AACTCCCCCGTTATACCATCGCCGCTGTTTATCCACTCGTTCTGCTCATTCGTTACCGCTCCCAGGGACTCCCCTACCCCCTCATCCTGATTCCAGGGATTCTTTTCAAAATCGTCCCCTTCATCCATTTATATGCTACCCTTTCCTGGAAAACCAATGGTTGACTCTTCTGTGGATCTTGGTGTCCTTCTAAATAAAAACACACACTTCACCGCAGCGGGGTTGCGGAGAGAGATGTGCCAACCGTAATATCAGCAACCACAACCTCTGCCTCTGGTGCAGGAAATGGATAATGCTTTCTTGTGATACCCCTCTTTGCTAAAAGCACTCCGGAACTCTCAAGCGCAAGTTGCCAATCCAATTGTATATATCTCACTCCAAAACCAAAACACCGTTATGATCTCCACATCTTCCCGATGATCTGCCTGCGCACTGTCATACATACAAATAAACCCCAAATGCCCTTACAGAGACGTGCTGGAAGCTTATACGATGAGCCTGCTGCCTATTACGGCATCTGAGAGATGAATAGAAGAGCTCATGTGCATAGCGATTGTAGAAAGCACTTTGAATTTTGCACTTTTCTTGTCGTATTCTGATTGAAGATTAGCTTTTGTTTCGTACCTCTTCAAGGAGTAACAGGTTAAACATATAATTTCTCTTAAATTGGTGTCGGGTATTGCTTCAAAGACGCCCCCAACGATGTCAGACAAATTCTTGGTATATACAGTGCCGCAGTTTGCAAGCAAATACAAGGTGTTGCTGACGCTATTCGAACAGGTGGAAAATGTTGCCGAAATAAAGGAGAATCTCATTGCTGCTAACAAAGACTTTGACTTTGGGTTTATCAACTGCGAGAACGTGGTCTCTTTGGAGCAGGTGTTCAGTGCCATATATAAGGCTCTTCTTGACAAGTACAATGGGACGATGAAATCAAAGACGCTTCATTCAGAGATCATCTTTGAACTATCGCCATTCCGGAATGTGAGTATACCCATCTGTGTTTGTTATTTGAGTCTGTCCAACTAACTTTCCTTCCTCAATTTAGATAATGGAATCATTAAACAAGTTTGGTGTATCATCAGGGGCCAATAACCTTATAGTGCTGAAAGTTGTAGAGACCGAAGATGCATCTGCTGCCTTCGAACCCAAAGAGACTGTCAATCACTTGCAGAGAGTGATAAAGGGTCATCTGGTTGAGCTGAACGACGAGAACATTGCAAAACACACCGTTTTTGCAAAGGTGAAACAGGTAAGTAAGGTCACCATAGAACCACAGAGCTGCCCCCCCCCTTCGTACCTCTACTGACCGTATGTTCTAGAATTTCAAACTCGGCGAGTTGATGACTGAAGATAGAGATCGATTGACCAAGTTAGTTACGGGTATAGCTCTTCTCAAGAGCGCATAAAACAAAAACTGGAAATAAATCCCTCTTTGCATTAAATATATTCCTAGACTGTCTGTCCCTTTTCCTCTTGAATGATACACTCTAAGCCTGTGAATGCTTCGTTCAACGACCGCCTAAAGAACTCCTCAATCTTGAAACCACTAGCCTTGAACTGGAGATCATCAACCATCTTGTTGTAAACAGGGTCATAGTAGTTAGTCTGTAGGTTGAAGCGTCCTTCCCGGTCTCTGTCACCATTAAAGGGCGTGAACGGTATCCTGTCTGCTGATGGCGACGCTCTTCCACTGGCTGCCAATAGCAACGCCTCCTTCTGCCTTACAAACTCCTCTTCCAAGTCCGCAATTTGTCTTCTTCTTGCCGATGACTTCTTGAGCATGGACTGTTTTGCATTCTGCAGAGCATTGGAGGTGATCTTGTCTGCACTCTCTGATGTGTTTCTCTCCAGAGCATCGATCATCTCATTGGTTGACAGAGCTTTGATCCTGTCCTCTTCCTGCTTCAACTGCTTCTCTAACTTGATCCTCTCAAGCTTGAGCTGCTTCTCCATGTTCTGGATCTTGATGAAATTCTCATATTCCAGGTTCTTCTTCGAGTTATTTGCAGCGATCTGCTGTCTGTTGAGCACCTCGTACCTCTTGAGTTTGTTTTCCGTCTCTTCTGTATCTATGTTGTTGTCCAGCTTGTATACCATGTCCTCGATTTCCTCCAGGTATTTGTTGTAGGCATCCAGGCTCTCAAAGTCCTCTTCCTTCTTGTTGAACACATTCAGCACTTTGCGTCGCACGTCACATTCCTTTTCCACGCCCAAATCCTCAAAGATCTGTGTCTTGAACCTATTCTTTCTCAGGATCTTACCGCAATTGGGGTACGGACACTTCGTCGGACCCAGGGAAAATATTCTATCCACACAGGAATCACAGATCTTATGATAACACTCAGGATTCACCAGAAATTTCAGAGTGGGCGATAAGTACCGATCCGTCTTACACACCGGGCACATATCACTCTTGCCACCTTCAAAGTCACTCATATTGGAACCTGGGTTATTCACGTGACTCGAATGGTGTGTATGTATAACTATAGACTATTGAACAATAAATAAAGAAATGAGCATAATCGAAGAGATATATACCAATCTTCTTAATTTGTAAGCTCTTTAACTCTCATTTAGACACCCCACTAACTATACGTTAGAGGCACGCATAGAGTATTGTTACCCATACACGACGCTTGCTTACTGATACCACGCAGTGGAAATCGCTGCAATAGTAGCCTCAAGAAGAGTGCGAAGCCACTGTCATCCAGTATACACACATATGAGTTGAGAGACTTAATCACACTTAATAACTCGGTCAGGTATCCAACAAAACACAAGCCCAACTTTTATATTCCTCGCTGCTTCTGGAAAGAGTCAGCAGCAGTCCTCTCTCCTACTTTATGCAACGCCTATCTTAGTGCCTTGGGGTCTGTCTTGCTGACCGTTTGCTTCTCGGTATGCAGGCGATGAGCTCGTGCAGCAACCTTGAAACTGGAGCAGATCGGGAATGCGTTCCAGAAGATTTAAGGGAATGGCGACTATTTTCCGCACAAATATGTTAGCATCGAAGAGCTGAGCAGAATCAGCAACTGCAAGTTTGGCAACATCATTTCATATCAGTCATAAATCACATAGCCCATTTGTTGGAAGACAGAGTACTAGTTCTTGCCTACTACATGGATACACACATACATAACACATGTTAATCTGACCCAAAGGATATAACTGTTCACAGGAGATCTTTCAGATTCAGATCAGATCCTTTGCATAGCATCCCACAAAATGGCTCCAAGCCAGAGGTCACTATCTCACATGGTGGTTCCCATCCTGGTATTACTGGGAATGGGATACCTTGAGTTCTGCTATGCGTACATCTTCTGCAACTCAGAGCTACGGCTGAGGCAGAACAGACCAGCAACAGCCATTGCTCTCATAGTTATTTTCAACGTGCTATTTTTAAGCCTGCTGTTTGTATGGTCACAGCTCCTACTGTTGGGACTGACAGCCCGTACCCAAAAGGTGCCAGCGTATGATCTCGCCAAGTACGACATCTCCCTGAGACAGAGACACCGCACGGCTGACGTCACAGAGTTGGGCCCTCAAGCCTTCACTAGAGACAAAACAGATTCCCGACCCAATATAGACACTAAACCAGTGCCGGCACCCAGATACATACCCTCAGCATCCGCTGACATTCCATACGTACCGTCCATGTTTGAATGTGGACCAACTGGGTTACCCTTTTGGTGTTCGAAATGCCACTCCATAAAGATGCTGAGGTCCCACCATTCATCCGATCTCGACGTGTGCGTTACTAGGTATGATCATTTCTGCTGGTGGATAGGAGGGCCCATTGGCCAGCATAACTATAGGAATTTCTTGCTGTTCATCCTAAACTATTGGGCCATCTTCCTGTTCGTCTTTGTTTCGGTTACATGCTATGGCCATAAACTACGGCATTACAGAGCAAGAACCGAGGAAATCATCATAAACCCCAATTTAATTGTACTCTACATAGCTGTGTGCTTTTGGCTCTTGGCCCTCACAGTACTCTACTTAAGTTTTCTGGTGTATCTCTGGAATAATGTCACATCCATTGAAGACCTCCGTCTCAGACGACTCAAACGCCAGGCTCGTGTCAGGAAGAAAGAGGAAGGTAAGGCATCTTCGAAACTGCACTTGGAAAAGAGTACTGAGGGAATATCAGCAGAATTTGGTGACCCTTCCCAACGATACATAAATGTCCAACACCCTACATTACCTGATACTAGAATGGTGATGATGCTGAAGCTCACCGATAGACCTTATAATAAGGGGTTTTTCGAAAATGCATCCCAATTCATGGGGACTCGCAATGTTATGAAATGGTTTATTCCAAATATATACTGGCCCTCTTCGTCACCCAACACAGACACCTTCGAAGACGAAGAGAAGTTGGCACTTACTCTAATTGAGCAAGAAGGCAACCAATTCAGTGAACAATTCAAAGAGATAATTAGAAAGAGAATCCTCGATGGAGAGGGTGTGGTCTTTGGGACCGGGTTATAGAGTATATACATACCTATACCTTATAGATCTACGCAGAACGTCATTGTTGTTTTTGCACGCATACCAATTTATATAGAAATATAATGATCATGACTATAACAATGATAGCATGTTGTATTGCTCTCTATAACTCAGCCTGAAAAGATATGAAACAAAAAAAAAATTAGTACTCTAATGATGCATATCTCTCCACTAACTCCAGCTCCACTTGTAGTGTCTCGTATCTGTACTGGACTCTGGTATCTGGAACGTTTGTTTTCTCAATGTCATTACCCTCTACTCCTTCCTGGTGAAAACTGTTTCCCAGCCAGTGCCTCTTCAACTCGTACTCAAAACCGCTCATCTTCACCGAGTTCATCGCCAGCTCTGACATGTCCACATTTGAGAGCTTGTAGATCTGTGCTGCAACAGAATACTCCTCAATAAGAGGTTCCCTAGTGTAAGAGAACTGAAGCGGATCATCGGTGGAGAGGGAAACGTTGAGTCCTCTCTTGAAATAATCCGGGAATGGGTTCTTATCATACGTCAGGAACAGGGCGTTATTGGACAGAGGCGACATAGCAATGCCGATCTGTTTCAAATAGTAGAGGTACTGAATGAATGGCAGCTTACGCAGCAGGATACCATGAGAAATTCCTTCTGCGGCCAAATAGGAACAGATCAAGTGCTCTGGGTCTCCAGCTTCTCCCGAATGAGGGCGAAGCACAAGCGTGTTAAACCCTCTACGAGCCCTCCAATGGTTCAAAGAGGCCATGTTGGCATACAGATAGTAGATATAGTAGGAGTATGGAGGGTTGACGGTGGAGGTCCAATACCGTGGCGTGGGGTATTTCTTATGGAACCTCCTGTCTGCCTTTGACTCATCGTCAACAGAGTCAAATCCGATCACCCTCTGCAGGAAGATGTGCAACTTGGGATGGGACGAAGGATCTCTGGTCACTTCGAATAGTGGCTGGAAAAGGTTTTTGATTATATCTTGGAACGACTCCACGATCTTCCCGCTCTTGTAGATGTCGTAGAGACGTGGAACTTGGACCAACCATCTCACATTATGGGAAAATAGTTTGTTATCCACGACCCATGCCGCAAGAGAATCCCATTCACCCTGATGACGACCATACACGGATATACGGTACTCTGCCATCTGATACTTGGAACCCTCCAGATCATCAAACACCTCCTTGGTAATCTCAGCAAGGTACTTGCCACCAATGAAATTATCCGTCTTCAAAAAGATCTCACGCAACCGAGATTCTCCAATAGGATTGTACTTGAGGTTGAACTTGTCAAAACGATGGAAGGTGTCCTTGTGAGCATGCATGTCCAGAGTATCAATACTAAGGTCATACGCGGTGAGATTCAGAGAATTGAATACCTCCTCCAGTGTTAAGACCTTGCCATCTCTGAAGATCACCTTCTCGTCAGGATGATGTCTCATCTTGTGTTTAATGAAACGTAGCAGATGCTTCTGGTTCATACAAGCCGAGTGATGGACGTGAGTATCAACTTTTCTCACGTTATAGAAGTCTCTATGAGGGTTACGCTTACTCTCGGAGATCTCCTCGTGCTCGTTCAGCAGGATGTAAAGATTCCATTTTGCCTGCAGGTATTGAAGCCTTTTGAACGCAAAGGACTTTGCTGGCCCATCAGAAGCCATCATGATAATCGCATCCAGATCCATGTAGTAGTCCCTGATCGTTGGTACGTTGACCACTGGTTCTTGGGTCCCGGGCAGCACGATCTGGAACACGTCTTTTTCGTCGAGAACAAAATCCAAAGAGTCATCCACCCCTGGGATCTCGAACTCATTGATGTTGAACTCCTTCGAAGTTTCGAAGTTTTCAACACTGTGGTCCACCTGCTTGATATCGTTGGCGTCGTTCTTTTTCCATTTAGGCTTGGGTGGCTCCGGATATATTCTCCAATTAGGCTTGTTCTTCGGGTTCTCATGGAACATCTGCATAGAGGCCAACTGGTATTTGTCTCTCAGTTCCAAGCAGGTTTTCACATTCTTGTATAGTTCGATGAGTTCCTCTGAGGGCGGTGCAGTTGTAGTGTTATGATCGCTATCGAGGATATTACCCAGTTTGATGTGAGCCCTCTGCAACTTTTGCTGTGACTCCTCCATTTCATTGGCGTGCACCGGTTCCATTGTATTGGTTGTCGCATTAAATGTAAATCTTTGGGCAACCGGGGACCGAGCTAGCTGTGCTGGCACCGCTGTTGCAGCAGCAGCAGATGCTGGTGATGATACTGGAGAGGCATTAAGAGGTACACCATATGTGGGAGGCACAGCTGGACCGGGGAGGTGCGTGAAGAAATCACCAACTGAGGTCCTTCTGCTGACACTCTTACTGCCCGCACTGAGCCTACCTGGACGCTGTTGGGCGTTAGCCCCAAAGCTATGGGATTTGTTGTTCGTGGTTGATCTGGGCGAAGAGGAAGCAATTGCTTCAAATACCTTCATCTTGGCCTCGTGCTCTCGGATCATCTTGTCTTCTGTGTAGGAATAGTGAGCAGAGCCAGTAGCACCAGCTAAGCTATGAGTCTCGCTATCTGCATCGTTGAAATTCATCTCCGAATTATTGTCGTTTTCCAATGCCATTCCTTGACTGTTGCGTGGAGTTATCAGTACAGAATGATAGTCATCATCGGGGCCAACAAATCCATTGTGGTGGTATTCATGATCCTGGTCCTGGTCCTGGTCCTGGTCATGGTCATGGCCCTTGCTGTGTGTGCCCTGTGAACCGTAGGCATCCCCACCCCCGTTGGATTGGGCCTCCTGTGTATACCTAGAAGCATCGACACCCGAGGGAGCGGAAAATGGGGCATTGAAGAGAGGACGCTTCTGGGATTCGTTCTGTCCCCCCACCTCTGGCGTCAACCTGCTCATGGTGCTGCTGGTACTGGCACTGGTGCCCAACTGTTCTCCTTTGGGAGGAATGATTTCTCGTGGTTCAGACATGTCGATGTGGAAGGCGGCGTGTGAAGATGATCCAATGGCAATATCCACAACAACACTAAATACCCACGACAATACTCCCAATACAGAAATATCGACTTCACTGCAATCAAGGAACAAACAACTTCTCGTTGCAATTTCCAACCTCTCCTATGCAACGGGAAGCCTTCGCCTAAATTCCATGTTGTATTATCATGCACACTTTTTAGCCTACAGGTTTTCTGTACCGGTCTCTGCTGCCTGCCTAGCCACTATTACTGAGACGCGACGAGATGAGCATCTCTTCTTATCTGCCTGCGGAGGCCAGGTGCTGCTTACAGGGACGCCAGTGAAGGCCAGCCGCATGGCACTGTTAGTTAATGGGGAGGCATGTAAGAGGCATAAAGAGAGAACCTGGAGTGAGTGGATTGGAATGAGAGCTTGGAGGTGGTGAACATACAATGAGAGGTGAGAATTAAATATTTGAGGCGTGTCGATAAAAGCATGCATTGCGTCGTATGTAAACCCGATTATTTCCCCACTCTAAACGTAAACGTAGCTCTACACAGCGGACATGTACTACTTCCCGAACTCTTGAACCACTTGTAAAGACATGCAGAGTGGAACTTGTTGTTACATGTTGCACAACTCTTGCTGGGCAGAGAGTGGTCAATATGCAGAATAGAGTAGCAGATAGCACACTCCTCAAACCCAGAGAAATGTAGCGAGACATTTCGGTTGAACAATTCAACGGCCTCAACGATGGTGCCGTTTTGAGAGGTGATCACCTTCTGCGAGGCAAGCAACCATGCCTTCCACTGCAGCTCTTTGACTCCGATCCTCTGGGGACCAGTGACGACGACATTCATCAGAGGGTAGGACAACGGAAGCTGGACAGCCATCTCCATGGTCTGCTCATCGATTAGATACGAGCACTTGACCTCACGAGAGTTCCTGTTGACCTTCACCGTCAAGTTCTCATCACTGTTCAATCTATCGGACTGCGATAGAGCCTTCTCCACAACTGCCAGCTCTTCCTCAATGACAAAAGGCGAAATGTACTGCGTGGTAAACTTCTCCACATTGGCCCTGATCTGCCTGTTACGGATCTCCAAGAACCACGCCTGTGAAAGAGCACCAAGATGCTTCGTAGACAGATAATACAGGTGGACGATGAGATACTTGAACTCCTGCACCAATGAACCGTATATGCCCTGACTCTCTGCAGGGCTATATGACTTGATCGACCCATCAAGAGTCTTCAAGAAACGGGCATCATCAGCAATATCAATCTGGTGGAAGACAAAGGTAAGCAGTGCATCGAAAGCTCCAGTTTCCTTCAACTGAGATATATACCGCTCTCTGATTCCATAGGTAATGTTTTCAAAATGATTGTAAATCAAAACCCAAGACCAGAGATAACTGGACACCTTGTACGGTTCCTCGTCCTCGATGAAATTCTCGGGAATGCGGCCAATGTTGTTAATCAACTCCTTTGGCAAAATAGCTTCTGGTCCTACACTATCCTCCTCCTCCTTTTCCTTTGAGAGGTTGGTTTTCTGCAGTTCAAATTCAACAACAAAATCCTGTTGCTGGACTATAATGATCTCACTTAACCTATTTACGGCCAAACGCTGAAGAGACAAGAAGGGCGAGCGCAAAAGCGGATAGAGCTTAACGGCACCAACTTCGGGAGAATTAAGCTTCTTGATGGGAATGATCTTCGTGAACACCCTATACAACAGCTCATAGACAATCTGAACCGGTTGCGTGACTACTTCATAATCAGAAATTGCCAGAAGAAGCTGACATAGTTCAGAGTATATCTGATCGGCATCCTCCTTAAAACCATCCACGTTTGCGCTTTGCTTATGAAGGGTCGTCAGTAACTTCAACGAATGGAGAGTCAATGCCAAATTGTTGGGTGCATTCGAGATCTCTGATGATTCCTGTGACGCCAACACTTCAACAGAATCTCTACAAACTCTGATAGCAAGGTCATGGATTCTCGAATCTTGCACCGTGAGACCAGAAGAAAGAAATAGATTGCAGAATATAACAATCTGGATTCTGACGGGGACAAACACATCATCGTAAGCGACATCAGAATCCAACCACTGGTCAAGGTTTCTGATCAACATTGCCATCCTCTGCAGAGGCAAGAACTCGAAGCCTGCCCTCGTTTCTTCAGCATCCACGTTGAGAAACAAGTTCAAAAGCGTCAAGTTCTTGAATCCCGAGTCAAGTATTTGGCTACCCCCTCTGAGGTTGAACGTTTCAGAGGCAATCTGGCTTCGCAATCTGTCAAACTTGGGGCTGACACCGAGGAAACCTCTACAACCGAGAATAACAGCTGAGAACATAACAGGAGGCAGCTTTTTCAACAGCTTCGAAAAGTCAACTAACAGCGAGTCGAATCTTGAGACTGAAACAGACGATGACATTACATGCCCGATCATGCTCTTCAGCACTCTTGCACAGTAGAAGTTGAGCGTGTCGGAGTTCGAGCCTTGAAGAGCATTCAACAGAGTGGCCACAAGAGAGGAAGAAACAGGGATATCTTGTGTCTCATCCGCATTACATAGCTCGCGGATAACCTCTTCAAGGCTGTCATCTCCGTTTACAAGTTGAAACAGTCTCGCTTCTATTGTCGAATGCAATTCCAGGATGATATCATCATTCTCATGTTCCTCGTCTGCTTGGTCTGATGGCAGAGGGGCAGGGACCTCTCCAAGGAAAGTAACATCTGTTGCTACCTCAGATATCAAAGCCAAAGAAGCAAGGAGAGAGACATTCTCTTCACCTGCAGTGAGATCTCTGATTTCGGGAATGTTTGCGTCTAAGGATATCATGAACCGAGCCAACAAGATATACTGCCATGATTGAGCACACATTATATGAGAGTTAACTTCATCTTGAGCAGAAGTGGCCAAAAACACACCGCCCTCTAGTGGGTTTGATAGAGCCAACATTGGCTCAACTGGAGCCTGCACCAAAAACTCACAAATCTCTTGGAACAGGGCCGAGCCATCTGGCAATAGATACCCTGCAAGCCTTATTGAATCATGCTGGCTTTTTTGAGATTTTAAGAGGACTTTCAAGTGCATAACAACATCCCCAATGTCAACGAAAGCGTAGCCCTGTTGAGAATCTGGGCTAAGAACGTTGACACCTTTCACAAAGGAGTAGAGGGAGTCAAAATAAACCTTGGCAACACCTTCTGAAGAAATGATATTTTTCTCAATCAGGGTCAACAGTTTGGAGGATACCTCACTAGAGCCAACAGTAGACCACAGATAATGAAGAAGTCTTGCAGATGTGCTATCACCACCAATCTGAGAAGATAGAAAACCAATAACTACATCGTTATTGTAGTTGTGAACCACACGTGAAACGAAATCCGCAAGCGTTTCGTGCGAGCTCTCGGATGCAATGAACAGGTTGTTGAGAGTATCCTTTGTCAAGAACTTATACAGCACATCTCTCTCAGCATCAACTGATGAACGCGCAGTTTCTTTGTCACTCTCTACACCCCTCTCTGCATCTCCACCATTTGCATGCAATGATCTGGTATGGACATAATTTAAGATATCTGGACAGAGGGTGACATCAACAGCATTTGTGGCAAATCCATCCAGACCCTTCAATAGAGCTGAGACATTCCCATTTGAGACACTCACGGCATTGAAACAAGAGTTCAAAGACTGGTGCAGCACAGTATGATCCATGTATTTGTAGTGGCTGTATGCTTGCAGAAGCTTAAGACAGTCTTCGAAGTGCTTCTCATGCCTAATCAAATTCACTAGCCCCTTGCCAATGAACTCGTTCAACTCAGTCACACACTCATTGACATTCTCCCTGAAAGTGCTTGCTATCACCGAGAAAGAAAATTCCAGGCTGGAATCCCTGTCGCTTTCTTCACTAATTTCAATCAATGCTGTGTGAATCAGCATACGAAGAAGATCCGAATGTGTGTGCTTCAAGAGCGAAAAGTAATTGTCTGAAAATCTCTGCACATTGTCGATCACAATAAGAGAACCCGCATTTGTCTTCCCATCTGGGAAAGAATCCTTTACACATTTGTTTATCTCAGAGAGCAAATCACTATCATCTAACACAAAAGATGGTAACACTGATGCCAGATTGATCAACACTCCTGTGGAAAGCTTTCTCTGATTAAAGTTTCCGGAAAGAAATCTGGCGAGATGATTGATGATGCTCCCGTCTGTTGGCTGTAATTTGTGGAATTTCAGAGCAAAACCAAGATAACAGTTCCAAGCAAGTGCCACAAAAGGAATGAGTGACTCTGATTCTATATCTTTCTCAAGGATTGTGAGAACGGAGATAACATCACCAGCAGATGCACTCAGTATTGCATCTGGTGGAGAGAAATTAACCAGGAACTCCTTCAATACATCATAATAAGACTCGTGTGATCTGCAGGAGCCAAACTTCAAAAACGAATATAGACGCTCTTTTGACTTCTTCACCTCCCATATGTAGTCACTTACTTTGCTGAGCAGCAGAACAGCCTGCAACATCGGTATCACTACTGATGAGTAAAGCACAGGCTGTGGTACTTGTTGTAATTTGAGACCCTTGATCACCGCTTTGCACATGGCCTTGTAAACTTTGTCGGCACTTTTCGAGGCCGAAATCAAGTCCTGCTTGTCGTGCACTACGATGGATCTGACTAGGGCATACAAAGAGCGCTTGATCTGGAGATCTTTAGACATTGAGCAATTCCAAACTGTCTCCAGCTGCAAGATCTCCAGAAGAATTTCCAGCGCTTCCTCTGTGCGACCTACACCACTACTAATAAACCTGTTTAGCAAAGCAAGGGTGCTCAGCTGCACTCTGGACAACTTTGTCTCCGCCTCGTCCTTGCCAACAAATCTCTCGTCAGATAAAGTTTCTTTGGTTTCGAACTTGAATACTTGAAGACAAAAGTTGAGGATTTGCACCTGGAAAATTTCCCAAAAGGCATCTACTTTCTCTTTGGATGGGAATGCCTCTTCTAAACACTTGGTGCAACCTCTAGAGACAACTCTATCGGAGTCATAGCAGCCAGCTAACCAGATGCCTACGGTGTCCCTCAAGTACTTGACATATTTCCTCGCAAGGATTGAGACAAACTTAGATTGCACCTGGTGCGAGAGAAGACGCACATTCCTCTGGACATCAAAAGCCAACTTGGGGTACAACTGTACCCATGTTATCACCACCAGGTCGTCATCAATGACTGTTTTGTCTGCATCGATGGAATGCAACAGCTCATTTAGAGCCCTTTCTTTCGTTGTATCGTCTCTCTTCAGCAACGATCTGAATACTATCTTTAGCTGTGGGGATGTAATGATGTTGGGATCAGGTATACCGCTGATATAGTTGAGAGACACCTCGAACCCATTTGTGCCAAGTGTGGTGGAGTTAGAGTATGATCCGAATGCACTCATGATGAGAACTTCTATGTTTTAGAAAAAAAAAATTGGCTGTTGAGGTCGTCTGGCCTTCTCCACAGGATCAGTGAAAAGCGTGAGATGGGTGGCCACAGTTATACGATCTGAGGACAAGACAAATGAGTGGAGAAGCGCTTCGATTATGCAATCTCCTGGACCTCCCCTTCAACAGAAAAGGAAAAATGCCGAATGCCAGAGATGATAACCAATAAAAATCCTCGGTCCAATTGGTTTCGCCCCAATAGACCGCTTCCTTAACTCCTTTAGTTCAACTGCTCTTGGGTTAGTCACTGGCCTACACCCTTCTAATGTATGGAGATGCACTGAAAAATTCCCAGAGTGTGCCACTTGCATTCACACTGTGCGCTCCAAGGCTCGATAGGCGACATAGTAAGAAGCGGGCCCTCGTTGCACAGGATGGTGATGTTGTGTGAGGAGAACCAGATTGGGGAACCCAGTCTGGTGACTATTGATAAAAATATAGCAAATATGTGAAAAATTGCATTGTGGAGAATCCTCATTGTAATCTAATCAGCTGAGGGATGACATGACTTTGCCTAAATTCTACTGCTGGTCGGAGAGTCTATGTCGTAATCTGCACGGTCGATATCATTTATGTCACATATATATAAGACCACAAGAAACATCGTAGGTTGTGTGTAGGTGCAACATTCATCACAGTAGTCAATACAAGTTTTGGGCACGCCTAATAGGCTTCGTCCTCTTCGTCATCATAACCATCCTTCTCCTCAAACTGGGCATCCTGTTGCCTCTCTGTTGCCTCCACTTCATCAGCAACCGCCTCACACGCATCTATCCAATCGGAATACACATCAACAGGCTGTGTGAGTGAATTTATCGGACTCTGGAAATTTTGACCACACACCTTACAGTGAAGCGAACCTATGTTGAGCTTTTTGTCAATGATACAGACCACAGACTTTTCATGGTTGCAGAACAGGCACGAGAACTGGGTATCCAGCTTCTGCCGCACAACCTTGACTGGTCCTCTAGATGACTTCTTTCTTTTACCCTATGCAAACAGATGTTAGTATATAATGTATGACACTACAATCTCGAAGTCCAATGAAGAGCCCCAGAGAGGAAAAAACAAAAAGAAAACGAATGTACACCACCTCAGACGGCACGCTGAGGCTTAACCATACATATACATACGGAAGAGAACCATCACTCTCGACCGGGTGGACATTCCCATCCAAATGAATCACAACCACAAGAGCTACTTACCATTTTGATTTAATCCCTATTTCGTTAATAAGGATGAAATACTATTGTCAACTATGAAGATATTCACTACGTTATCAAATTATCTACCCTTCTTTATATCTGGACGTGTGTATGTCTGCGATCCCAGCTCTCTCTCCCTCTAAGCACGCTCGAGGTGCAGGCATATGCTGCTATAGCCATCGCATGGCCGACATGAGGCTAGAGAGATAAGGGATTACCCGGCGACATGAGAAGGCCATCTCTCAATTTTTTTTATTTTCTGTATGCAGAGGAGTAGGTGAAATTTTGCTAGTAGAGATAAATTGATATATTTTGGGATAGGGGTACTCTAGCACACATTTTGTACATAGGGGTACAGTAATTAACAATGGTTAAGAAGGTTGCTGTTAAGAAGGGATCTGCAAAGGGAGTGCCCCTGAAGAACAAGGTGAAGAAGGGCAAGGTTGTGAAAGCCGCCGTTGTCACATCAGTGAACGAGGTGGAAGAAACCGAAAGCGAAGAGCCCGAGGCTCAGGTGCACGTCAAGCCCGTGAAGAATAAGAAGACCTCCACAAAGGCTAAGACAGAGGAGCCTGCCGTTCCAGAGAAGGCCGTTGGAGACTCCATAGTGGTGAAGGAGACAGCCATTAAGAGAGCCATCGATGAACTTATCAAATTCAACAAGAAATCAGCAGAAACGGAAGCAAACGGCAAGAGCCAACTATTTGACGATGAAGATGATGACAACACAAACAGCCTCCTTATGCAGATCACAAGCACAAAATTCTTCTCGAATAAGGTGAATCTCAAGCCCAAGCTCATCTCAGTTCCAAACTCTGTGTACAACTTGGAAGAGCTCAAGGTGTGTCTCTTTGTGAGGGATGATCTCATCGACACTGAAATTCTTGAACAGATCGAAGAGGCTGCTATTCCAAACTTGTCTAAGATCATAACAGCCAAGGAACTTAAAGGTGAATACAAGCCATACGAGGCTAGGAGAAAGCTCATCCAGGAGTACGATTTGTTCCTCAGTGATGATTCCTTGGTGACAGTGTTGCCAAAGCTGCTTGGTAAGATTTTCCTCTCATCTTCTTCTAAGGTGCCTATTCCTGTGAGGCTCTCTGTGGGTGGCTCCGGCAAGAAAATATCCATTACAACCATCAAGAACCAGATCGCAAAGGTCACCAGCAGTGTATCATATGTTCCCCCAATGGGAGTGAATGTTGTGATCAAGGTGGGTGCCTTATCCAGCGATAGTGCCAAGTTGATTGAAAATATTCGCACTATTGCCAAGCACTTTGCTGACAGTAAGGTGAGAACTATCCAGCTCAAGACTCCGCAGTCGCCCTCTCTGCCAATCTTCTATGCTGAGAAGCTGTTCGAAGAGGCAGACGTTCTTAAGGAGGAGACTGAGAAAACAAAGCCTGAGGAGAAAGCAGATGTTCATCTTACCAAGTTCGAGAAAGGTCTCTTGGAGTTGGCTGTGGATGATAAGGATATCACTCGTATTCTTGAATCCAAGAATAAGAAGAGCAAGGCTAAAAGAACATCTGATGACAACGAAAAGACCACCAAGAGACAAAGAAAATAAGTTTTGGGGGTATCCAAACTCAAAAATATTGGAAATTTCAAAAAGGGGAGTGCGATTAGATGCCTACAGGTTGACGGCAAAGGATTTGGAAGGTGAGGTGGATGTGTCTCTCATAATGTACATTTTACTAGCAGTAAGAGGACAGTATATAAAATTCCTAATATAGCATCAAGTGTAGTTTTTTGATTTCTTTGATTTACGGCATTTTCCCAGGCTACGTAAAAAAAAGGTGCTAATCGGCAATAGCTCTTCTAATCTCATCGCAAACTGCAGATGAGGTGCAGATGTGTGGTCAGCGAGAAGAAACATAGCTGTACCGACGCACTGAACTTTGAGAGCAGACGAGCAGCAATGTATATAGGGAATTGTATAAGGGTGGTAATTTCTCTCAAGGTTTTGTCACCTTTAGTGTCCATATTTACTACTAGCTATGTCAACTCAGATGCTAGAACAAGAGGGCGAGAGCTCGTCTGAGCAACCAGGGGATGTCCTTTCTAGAGGGCCAAGCATTTCCATAGAACAACCCTCCACTGAGAAAAACCCAGGGGATAGCAGAGCCCGTAACAGCATTATCATTACAGACAAGGAGTTGATGGATCCGTCAAATAGTGCAGAGTTGGATCTTTTGGAGTCGCAAATTAGGGCAAACGTGCCCAGCTCAGAGCCGGTCAAGTTTTCCAAATTAAGAGCCATGAAACGCGTGGTAGTTGCATTTGAAACCATAGCCACTTCAACCAAGATTCATGATCTGTTGAATGAAATGCATATTGAGGTGAGCTATTCACCGATGAACAATGCTGTTAGCAATCGCAACGCTTTCAGTCAGGACGAGAGGCAACCAGAGCAGACAGATTACCTTGAAGTTCCAGAAAATTTCACAACTCATTATCTGACCTCCCCTCCAGGCTCGCCGTATTTAGGATACACACCAGATCAGTTAGAGGAGGTTCCTGACGATATTGCCATCAAGGACCCTCAAGAGTTCTCGCATTTACTTTATCAACCGTCTGCAAAAGCAGACGACTATTACGAAAGGATTCTACAGCATCGGAGCCAGAACAGAGAGGATGATAACGTGTCGGTTTACGGGTATGCGGATGATGAATTTGCCTCGGAACATGCAAATGAAGAGAAACCGGTCGTGGTTCTTGACAGGAATCAGCATTCCCTGCCTGGGAGCGTCTAGTTGGCATCACTCGTGTGTTGTTTAATCGAGAGCGTGATGTCCTGATTGCACTTTGATACAATAGGGGTCCTGGTTGATGATTTTCTATTGCAAGTATTTTCAGGTCGTATGGGAATATATTTGGGCGGTCAGAACTTTGTTTCGATGATGTCTCGTAGCTTCTTCGCAGGGTATGAAGTGAAGCGAACCGACCTTCATCCACAACCTTATACAAGGCAGTGTAAATGCTTAGTCCTCTCATAATGTCTGCTTGCATGAAGCTGCATGACCTGCAGCCTAACCCTTGATGGTGTATCGTGAGACAAACAGTGAGGCGTCCCCCCCCCCCCCTTCTTCAATGGAAAAGAGAGTGCGGAGGAAGGAGGCCTGATCCAAACGTTAATGTCTAGAGCTTCCAGAAGTCTAATAGATATACTAGTTATAAGTTACTATATTCTTGATCAAGCACACAAACAACTGGGGTTAAGGGTAGCTGCTTGTTCGTTTCAAGGGTACCAGCAGAGGTAGCAGGACCAGCAGCAGGACCAGCAGCAGGACCCTTGGGTATCAGTATAGCTGTGGCTGGCTGTAAGTGGATAGATGAACTACTGCCATGCAATGGTCCCTACGAGGATTCGTGTAACCTGCCTAGAGAAAACATAAAGAGAACAGTTGTGTTCCTGCTGGAGTGCCATGCAGCAAAGCATGAAGCAAAGCAATTGTAGGACTACCAGGATGACATTTTCATTCCCACTCTCTATTCCCAACTATTTATATCTCCTTCTGCCTTTTCGTTGCTACGACGATATTTTCTTCTGTTTTTCGTATTGCAGCTCTTCTCCCTTTTCTCTACTTTCCTTCGCTTCTCCTCTATGCTCCTCCTATGCTCCTCCTATGCTCCTCCTGTGCTCCGCCTGCTGACATCGCTCTGTCGATTGTCTTCCTCCCCCACAAATTCTGCAATTCCCACAATGGCTTGCAGATACACACGTCGCCGTCATCTCTACCGTGCAGCCCAAACCACCGCACAACCACTCAGTATGGGAAGGCCCCACACATGCAACTGCTTGCAGGGCATCTGCGCTCTAAATACATCGAGCTGCCTGTTCGTTGCCTGGTTCGGCTGTCGCTGCTGCGTCTTTGCTCCCGAACCGTCTGTCGTGTAGCTGTCTTTCTGCATGCCTGCTACTCTCCTTAAAGGCAACAATCGCTCCCGAAGCTCCTCACTCTATGCAGAGAGCTTTCGCTCTGTCCAAGGAGCCAAGATAAGAAAGGTTGGCACTTTTTGCTGGAGGGGCCTTTTCATGTGTATGGTTGCGTTTAATACTATTATGGTTTTATATTGGAGTTTGAATCGATTTGCTATAGAGTCAGCCACGTCATAATTGTGTCTTTCCAACGACAAACCTGTCAAGACTATCACTTTGTGCATCCAGCTGCGTTTGGTTAGAGCGTCTCAACTTGATTCCGCTACTCTCTACACCTCAGCTACACTTGATCTACTGATATTTGATTTTTGGTATCCCGCCCAGGTGCTGCACCTTTTGTGTATTTTGATCTGGTTTTTGAAATCACAGCTTTTGGGTTTTGTTTTTACTCTCTCTCTCTCTCTCTCTCTCCACATTTCTATTCCAGGCATGCCTGTCAACGACGAAACTCACAAAAACCTGAGACTCAGACTCCAGCATGAGGTGAACATCTTCCGCCCGGGCATTTCGACCGGTGACATTGATTGGCTCTTGAGAGGTTCATCCCTTTCAGATTCAAACGTGCTCACGCCGATAAAGTCCCCAACACAATCAAAGTACAAAACCCCAAAGTCGCTTCCTTCGGTATCCACGACCCCAACAACGGTCCACAATGCAGTGGTGAGCGGAGAAACGTCCCCGGTATCTCCACAAGGGGTACCACTTTCTCGAAGCAAAACGACCGAGAACGACTCATACGGCACGAGAAGAGGCTCTGTCCCTACTCTGCCATTATCACGAACCATATCTACAGCATCAGAGTACGCCACTCCAGTGAGCGTGAGACCTCGTTCGTATAGCGTCTCTTCCAATATCGATAAGCGCAAGAGCTCAACTGGTTTTCTTAGAAAGCTCCTTCACAGGGGCAGCACTGCGCCCATCAAAGAAGAGGGCAAGTCACCTTTCAGCGTATCGCCAACTGCTTCTCCTTCTCCAAACACAGTAGAACACCCTCATGATTCTGTCTCAAACTCCAACACTCCCGGCCCTTTTTCTGATAGTCCAGCGAACAGTGTGGGCACACCGAACTCACATTCATTTAATAGACATGACTTTTCGGGGATAGTCGAAGACGAGGTGGGCCCATTGGATTCTGTCTCGTCTGAGCATGTGGATCCAAAGCTAGAGGAGTACTTGAGAGGGATGCAAAGGGTAAAGCAAGTACACTTACAGCAAAGTCAAAAGATCCAGAGAATCTCCGAGCAATATGCAACATTGACATCACAGGCTTCCAAGGGAGAGGCCTCCGCGAAACATTCACCACTTCCGCCTTTACTTCCTTCTGCAATGTCGCCTAATTGTCATACTTGTCAACCCCCAGTAGCTGCAGGCGTGCCTCCCTCTGCCACTAATGGCAGCATGTTCGGTTCGTTCTTGAAAAGAACACGTTCCCCAGCAGATGGCTTATCTAGGGTGTCCTCGATCTCAGAGGTCTCTGGTAATGCCGACAGCAAGAGGCCCTCTGTTCTCCCCAAGCTTAAAAATGAACCTCTTATCCCAGTGCTGAGGGATCTTAAGCCAATGCGAAAGGTTGCATTTTCAACTACTGTGTTTGTGAATGACCCTCCTCAGCAGATTCCCTCGAGACACCCACGGAAGGGAAATGTCGAAATCATGAAAGACGGAGGCATCGTGATCCACAAAGTATCAGCCGAGGAGAAGCTCAAGTCGCCAGCAGGTATAGTTGTTGGGGGATCCGGCCACCTGAGGCTGGTCAAAAAGGAGGAGGATGCTGCTCCAGAAGAAGGTGCCAAAGATACGAAGGACAGCAATCAGAATGGGAGTGATGCCAAGGGAGCTGAGAAGCCGCAATCAGGAGAGGCGCAGGATAAAAAAATAACCCCTGAACAGCGCTCGGCCATCACCACGGAAGCAGCTAAGGCAGCGGTGGCAAGAGGAGGCCATCAGGCTTCCAAAGGCAACGGAGAAGAAGATGACGACGTTGACGTTGCAAGACGCGAATTTTCGAGAAAAGGTACCGTTCAAATCGATAAACCGATGGTGAAGAGACGTTCCACCTTCGCAATGGACAAGCCTCTGGTGACCCTCAAATTGGATGAACTATATACACGCTGCTGTCATCTGCGAGAGATCCTACCTATCCCTGCCATGTTGAAACAGATTCCCAAGGGCAGCACGGATCCGCTGCCACTCATACAGCTGAGGAATCCCAAGCCTTCGATGATCGAGGTGCTGGCGTTTTCAGACTTCATCCGTGTTGCGCCTGTGGTATGTGTTTCGCTAGATGGTGTCGCTCTGACAGAGGAGATGTTCCGTATTATATTATCATCTCTTGTCTATAAGCGCTACTTTGAGAAGCTGTCCCTGAGAAACACCCCTATAAACGCCGAGGGCTGGAAGCTCTTGTGTTGGTTTCTTTCCATGAATACCATCCTCAAAAGATTGGACCTGACTCAGGTGCCATCCTTGGCTGTGAACACGCAGAGAGTGAGGTCCTCTCGGTCATCGAGTACCACCTCTTCGGTGAACCCCAGCACTCCAGTGGTCATGGAGTGTAACCAACAAAACCGTAGCGATATGGACTGGCCACTTCTCACTGCTACTCTGATTGCCAGGGGTGGTATTGGTGAGATCATCCTTAGTGGCTGCAAAATCAACGATCTGGATGTGTTTGACAACTTCCTAAACATGGCATTGTCCATTGCCACTCTCAAGGTTGGTCTGGCCTACAACGATCTCTCCTATAACCACTGTGAATTGGTTGCCAAGTGGGTCACCAAGTATCATGAACAAGTGAGAGGCATTGATTTGGGCTACAACGATCTCTCGGGTTCCTTGAAACCGTTTATTGAGTATGCAAGGACCACCACAAAGACTTCTAACTTGTCCTTACTATCACTCAACAGCACCAATCTGTATGACTGTGAGGATACCAGAGAGCTGTTGCTAACGCTGTCGAAGTTGCCCAGTTTGATGTTCCTGGATCTCTCCAACAACAAGAAGCTATTCCCTGCGCTCACACCTACGATTGCAAACTATTTGCCCCTCTTCTTGAGGTTGGTGCGTATCCATCTCGATAACAACAACCTCTCTTCCAATTCGATCATCGTCCTTGCTGAGACCTTCACGCTATGTAAACACCTGTCTCATGTTTCGATCGTGGGTAACCATCTTGATGAGGCATCGTGTGTTGCACTATGCCACACTCTCAAGACCTCTCGTACCATATTCACACTTGATTTCAACGAGGATGAGATGTCAGATCCACTGAAGGAGAAGATTGGGCTCTATACAATGCGCAATATGGAGCACATGTTGTACAGCCACAGAGCAGAGGATGCAGCTGCTGAAAGCGACCGGCTTGCGGATATTCCACTTCTGAAGAACCCCCCTGCTAAGGCATACGAGACTGTTCGTAGCCGTCTCGGTCATGCGGATACCGACAAGACACTAACGGAGTATATGTCAGAGCTTCTTCAATCATCGCAGAACCAGGGTGGTGCAAACTCACCAGAGGTGATCAAGTTTGTCGAAGAGGTAACCAAAGTGTTGAGCAGCATCCACGAATCAATGCAGGAGTTGTTCAAACTCCAAGCCAAGGGACAACTAAATGTTGAAGGCAAAGAGACACTCATCAGGCTGTGTTTGATTGATTCCTCTTTGGCAAAAGGTGTGCAATTGCTCAATTCTAAGATGCCTTGTTCGAATTCGGATGAAACCAGAAAGTATGGTGATGCTTTGGTCTCCATGGAAAGAGGTCCCTCAGAGTCTAA
This sequence comes from Kuraishia piskuri, assembly GCA_030567595.1. NCBI lineage: Eukaryota > Fungi > Ascomycota > Pichiomycetes > Pichiales > Pichiaceae > Kuraishia > Kuraishia piskuri. The sequence continues at coordinate 157,969 of JAJLSM010000021.1, forward strand.
AAATGGAGCCAAAAATGGGGCCGAGGCAGACATCATGGAATCTCCCCTGCGTCGACTCTCCAGCAGTCTGAACAATAGCATTGACCAAGACGAGCTTGGGATGCCACTGCCTCAGGAGACGTCAGATAGTGGCGATGTCACGCCTACGTTGATGGGAGACGAAACCCCCGTCGTTGGCTCAAGAAGCGTGGCAGTGAGTCGCTCTGCGAGCCAAACGACCCTGCTTTCGAAGTCCAAGGACAGAGAAGAAGGAAGTGTATTGAAGCTGAGTGCCATGTTCCCAGCTTCGCTCAGGCATGGCAATGTTCTTGAAGGCGTGACAGGAGAAGAAATCAGAACGGCTCTTTTAGAGTTGTCCGATGTAAAGGACGTTGCTCGCTTATTGAAAGCCATGAAGAACCAGGGTATTTCTTTGGATACCATCTACAGCAACAATGCGTGTGCTGAACATAGACCCTCCTCCCCAAGCTTAGCGCTCGAAGACCTCAGTAATAGAATGAAAAAACTGAATGTGGGAATGAGTGTCGGGGAGGGTGAGACTGGTCCCGGTAGCAAAAATTCCTCGGATAGCTCAGACAGCATACTGGCTAATACAGAAAAGAACAAGGGACGGGCTCCTGTGGTTGATATTGGTAGGAAAGCTGTTGGTGATGATGATGACATCTCATCGGTGGACAGCTTTAACAGCGAAGAACTCGACCACGATGATAGGGGTTCGGCTTCCTTAGGTGAGGAAGAAGAAAAGGCTGTCCATGCAGCGTACGATAATCTCCTCGTGGAGCTGGTAAAGACTAGAACTCATCAGTCTGCCACAGGGGAGGCATAGGAGTGTAGTTGCGGTGCAATCCCCGGTAAATATTTATATGTGAATTTATAATTCACTTGCTAAACATGGCAGATTACTAGTGGGTCATTACATCTATTCATAATTATGTAGTGGGTGGACAACCAGTAGATGACATCCTCGCTAGTTGATACCAGCATCGGGGGTGGCAAGAATGTCCTTCACTTTACGCTGCAAACGAGCTTCTAGCCTTCTACGCTCAAAATCTTGTGGTCCGGAGGGTGGGTCGACAACTGGAGGAGAAGAATTGTTACTGCTTCGCCTTCTCACAATAGTCCCAACTATAGCACCACTGCTGTTTGGCACACTTCCCAAGGCAAGCACATCATCGCTGGCGAAGTTGAGGTTGTTCAATGGATGTGATGTATCTCCCTCGCTCTTTCGAAGAGGTGATAGAGATGGGGACGGGGTTTCTCTCCTTGGAACATCGGTGCTGAACCCTCTTCCCATAACGCTGATACCTCTCTCTCTCCACCAGCTTCTGCCAGAAGAACTTGTCCTTCTCAAGCCGGTGGCATGCACTTTCAGATCTGGAGTGGTAGATGGAGAAGGCGAAGAAGGTCTCGAGTTGAGAGAGGATGTAGAGGAGAAAAAACGACCACTGTTACTGCGCGTCTTGCTCTTCTTCTTCTTCTTGCCTAAATGTTCATAGTCCAGGTCCATCTGTGAGTGCTTTTCAACCAGTACGTTTCCAATTGTTTCTAGGTCCTGCTCTGAATTATACATCAATATAGCATCATTGACAATCTCCGGGATATTCAGATACACCTTCTGAAGCTTGCTGTCTTCGTCTTCTGAGTCCTCTTCATCCTCGTCGTCTAGATGAATATGTTTTACCTGTGACTGGACATCATCTATGGTTGGCAAATCCGTCTGTGTCGTTGCTATACCGGTATCCTCTGAAGCATCATCCGCTTCCAAGTCATCGCTGGAAAACCTGATTTTTGTTGATGCCCTGTATGACGCCTTGGTTGATACTGGATAGTGTAGGAGGAGGTACATGGCCTCTCCATAATCACAATGAATTGTCTGCGACTTCACCTTTGATAACAAGAGAACAACGATGTACGGGAGCAGGACAGTAATATCCAACCTGTTCATATCTTGTTTCCTGTCTTCTTGACTGATGAAGCCGAACGCTATCAGCTTGTCCCATAGTAGAAGCCCGAGCTCTAATCCAATCTCCCTCAGCAGTAGCAAACGGAAGTAACGTATCAGCCAAATTGAGGAGTCGATCTTCAGCCTATTGTTCAGTAGGTAGTAGTGAAACTTGTCACAGGTGTGCAATCTCAGGTTAAACTTCACAGATTCCTGAATGAGGTTTGTCTCATCATAGTAGGCAGTACGAAGCGGGCCGATTAATCTTTCAAAGGCCGTGTACACGTCATGTGCAAGGTATCTCACATCAAACAAAGATTCAATCTTTTGTGCAAGGGCAGCCTCTATGCTATCCTGTTTTCCAGTGCTTGGCTTCGAAGTGATAGCATCCTTGTAGAACTCTACATATATGAGCCCGGCTATCTCGTGTAGCCCTTGCTGGTAAACGTTAGGGGTGAATTTTCCCTTTGAGTTTGTTGTGTTATTTTCCATCTGGTTGAGCTTCCACCACGTGAACAACACCTCCAGTATGGTCTTTCTGTTGTCCTTATTGTTTATGAAATACTGGGGCCACTGAGGGAAGAGCCTGTTCACATCGGTTATCATAGTGATGAGTGTCTGAACATCATCCACTGGCAGATATTTAGTGACTTTTGTGGTTGTTTGTGGTTCATCGGGTTCCATGTTTACCGAAGCGGTGTGTTCGATATTGGCTCCCAATGGATCATGCTCAACTCTATTAGTGGTCTGTCTACTTCTGCCGTTGGTTCTCTTCCGTGAGGGTTTTGCCTGATAGTCCACACCGATATCAAATTCATCTGTGTCCCGGGCAGGAGAGTAGTATTCGCTGTCCTTTGGTAGTTGATCCCATGGAACGGGGAACTCCCGCCTCAACTTTGAATAATGCTCTCTGGTGGAGTTGAGCTCCGTTGTATTTATGTCGATGTGATTTCTCCCCTGAACCGCAGATGTCTTTTTGCTTTCATACTTGTACTTGTTGTAATCCGTTTGAAGCTGTAGCTTCCACAAGAGAGCCCTTGAAAAGTTAGGTGCTCGGCTCGCATTATACTCGTCACTCAGGCATGAGATGGCGAGTTCGCGTGTTGATGAATACGACTCAAGGGTGACCCTATACAAAATGTTAGCCATACTGGTTTTGGGAAGCAGGTTAACCATTTTAAGCAGGAAAACAAGACAAGAAAAATAGAGGTGGCCTCGCCACTCATTCCCCTTTCCCCACATCGTCAGCGACATTACTGTACTCACCTTGCCTTCTCTCGTATGTCCATTGTCCACCAATTACCGATCTAACTAACCTCAGGCATGAACACAATAGTTTTTGTATTCGCCTTTGATTATAACCACTCTCCCCTAATATACCGAGGAATATGCTCTTGGCTCTTTCATCCACCAGGCTCGTCGGCCGTGGAGTATATCGTGGTCTCCACAACACCGACTCCACTATATGCGGGCCGATGGTGTTCATGCATGAGCAATTGGTGTGCGATAAAACAGTGGAGAGGTGGCAGAGAGTAAGATGGTGTGGTGTGTGTAGGTGTGTGTGTGTGTGGGTGTGTGGGAATGGAACTACATCGCTCTATGATGAACGAGTTAGGCAATTGCTGGGATCAAGCAAAATTGAGGTCAGACAGATTGGGGTCAGTCGGAAGAGTGGGACTGTAAATGGAAGCTGGAGTCAATGTCAGGTGATACAACAGTTGTATGAATGTATCTATGATCAGGTGGGGAGGGATAAATGCCATGCACGTTTATCTAAATCTGACTTTATTTCGGTTTAAATCAAAAATCATATACAAAATATATATCATGAGAGCTGTCGCAAAGCCCCAACTCGGCATGCGCAATTGATCAGATAACCTCGAAGAAGAAAAGGGCGGACATTTACTTCTTCTGGCCCTGAGCAGCAACGGCAGCGGCACCAGCCTCTGCAGCCTCTGGGTCAAGGTAGTAAGCTTTCTTGACTGGCTTGAGCTTGTCATCGAGCTCGTAGACAAGTGGGATACCGGTTGGGATGTTGAGACCGGCAATGTCAGCATCGGAGATGCCGTCAAGGTGCTTGACGAGGGCTCTGAGAGAGTTACCGTGGGCGGCAATGAGAACGGTCTTACCGCTCAAGAGCTCAGAGGCAATGACATCCTGCCAGTATGGGAGCAAACGGTCAATGACAAGGGCAAGGGACTCGGTCTTTGGAAGGACGGTTGGGTCAATCTCCTTGTATCTCTCGTCACCAAACTGGGAGAACTCAGAGGAGTCCTCAATTGGAGGTGGAGGGACGTCAAAAGAACGTCTCCAGGTCTGGAACTGCTCTGGACCGTACTGCTCGAGTGTCTGGGCCTTGTCCTTACCCTGGAGAGCACCGTAGTGTCTCTCGTTGAGTCTCCAGGAACGAACAACTGGGATGAAAAGACGGTCAGCCTTGTCGAGGGCAATGTTGGCCGTCTGGATGGCACGGGAGAGTTTGGAGGTGAAGAGAATGTCTGGCTTGAGGCCGGATTCCTTGAGGAGCTCACCGGCACGAGCGGCCTCTGCCTCACCGACAGCAGAGAGACGGACGTCAACCCAACCGGTGAAGAGGTTCTTCTCGTTCCAGTCGGACTGTCCGTGACGGACCAAAATAAGCTTGTGAACCATGATTAAATGTGAAGAATAACAACAATTGGCAAAGAATTGTCCGTTCGTAGAGAGGGGGGAAAGAAATCAGGGCAATTGCATTGATGGTTTCACCAGGCCGTTGCTGCCCTTTTCTATATACGCAAGCGCAGGGGATTGTTGGACGATCGGTTGGAGCGCAGGATGACGATGAGAGGCCGTCACGTGTAAGTGCAAGGACTGAAAACTCCGAAGGCCAAATCGGCAGGTGTCTCTCGGTGTACCACGAAACAATCTGCAGGCAATCTGGCAGGTGATCCCATTGATGCAGGGTGGAGTGATTGGTGGTGTTGCATCATAATTAGCGTAACACCTGGATAACCCTATTACCTTATTGTAACTTATAGTCTGCATATTTAGTACCTGTTTTTGGCAATCCTAGGTTACAGCTTGAAGAAAGGGCAGTTTAAAAGGTGAACCGATAAAGAGGGGTTTGACTTAGCTGGAAAAAGCGGCGTCCATGGAGGTAGCTTACTGCAGCTGTAATGTATGGTGCGCCTGATCCACTCATTTAAGGGAGAGGCATTGAGCAGCGCAGTAACATAGTTAGTGGCTACGGTAACTGCATCCTCTTATAGCATTTTGGTAATTTTTTTTTAGACTCTCGGTAGATACACCCATACTACTGGATATGACTTCCACTTAGAACGGGAGGGCGGAGATCCTACACATTACACTCCATTCCCCCTGCCTCCAATATATGCTTACTTACCTCTCTACGATGGCATCCCGAGCACCCCATTATGCAGACCGCCCTTATCCACCATAGTTAAGGCCTTCCACTGCACTTGAGGTCTCTGGATGTTACCCTCTCTTGATTCAATTCGCAGCCATAACATGGGAAAAGTCAACCAGACGGTATAGCATCAACAAGCCAGAGAGAGTATGTGTGGGTGTAAACTGTGGATATATTCAGTGGTTGAGCCAATTAATTCTACAGAAGGCTTATGTTTCCCGGTTGACTTGTCGCATCTGCGTTGATTAATTTAGGATCCTAATTTCCATGTCGGGTAAGTATATATATAACCATTGAGGTACTGGCCATACACCATTGCAGTTGATCTCTCGAGATCAATTGTATGGTAATATACACCGAGCAATGTGTATGTCTTAGATCCAATGCTAGCAGAAGACTAACGCCAGGTTATAGGATTCAGTTTTGGACAGAGCTCCAATAAGCCATCGCTTTTTGGCCAGAGTACCAACACTGGTACAGCTGGTGGGGCCAGTGGGAGCGCAAGTCCTTCACCCTTTGGAGGCACTGCACCAGCATCACAGCCTGCATTTGGTGCCACTGGCACAACTACAGGAGGAGGCGCCTTCTCCTTTGGTGGCTCAAACGGCTCAACTGGGACTGGCGGTGGCCTCTTTTCGAGCAATACAAATAACAGCACCACAGCTGCCCCTCAGACTTCTGCAAGCCCGTTTTCATTCGGTGCAAGCAGCGCCTCCAAACCACTCTCACTTAACACAAGCACCGCACCTTCTGGAGGCCTCTTTGGTGGTGCCCCCTCCACGAATGCACTAGGTGGAGGCGGGTTCAGCCTCGGGGGTGGAGCAAAGCCTGCCACAACAACAGCTGCTCCAGCTCCTTCTGATGGATTCAGTTTGGGTGGTGGTTCTTCAACGACAGCTGCCCCAGCTCTGGGATCCTCTAGTGGGTTCTCATTTGGAGCCAGACCAGCTGCAAACGCGGCTTCTACAGGTGCTTCGCCAGCCCCCGCGTCTTCTGGATTTTCCTTCGGTGCTGCCAAACCCGCAGGCACCGCCGCCGCTGGTGATGCCGCTAAGCCTGCTTTCTCGTTCGGTGGAGCCTCCAGCACTACAACCCCAGCTGCTGGTGGATTGTTCTCCAAACCAGCAGAAACCACACCGGCTCCCAGCTTTTTGGGTGGAGCTGCTCCCACCTCCACTCCTGCCCTCGGCAGTTCAACCTTGGGCTCTACTTCCACAACTACCCCCAGCTTCTCATTTGGAGCACAGAAGGACAGTGCCGCACCTGCGCCAGCCACAGGCAATGCACTAGCTGGTGCCGCTACCCCATTTGGCTCCAAGCCAACAACCCCTGCGCCAGCTGCTGCGGCCCCTGCTTCCACCACAGGTGGTTTCTCCTTCGGTGCGAAGAAGGATGCCACATCATCTTCAACTGCATCAGCACCTGCTGCCTCTTCAGGTTTCTCATTTGGTGCGCCAAAGGCAGCGCCGGCACCCACAGCAACGCCCGCTGCTCCTGCTACTTCGACTACAGCCACTAGTGCAGCGGTGCCCTCATTTTCTTTTGGTGCTAAGAAGGACGAGCCAGCTAAACCCCTGGGTGGGTTTTCTCTCGGTGGAGCTACAAAACCTGCTGAAATAAAGTCTACTGAAATAAAGCCTGCTGATTCCAAACCAAGTGACTCTAAGCCAACCACCTCTTTGGGTTTCTCTTTTGGCGGCGACAAGAAGGATGCAGCCGCTCCTGCCTCCTCCACTACAACCCCTGCCGCTGGTGGTCTTTTCGGAAAGCCAGCTGATTCCAAGAGCTCTTCCACTACAGAAAGCTCAAAGCCGGCAACAGGCTTTTCATTTGGTGCCAAAACAGACACTCCAACCACTGCAGCCACTTCTGCTTCTACTGCTTCCGCCAGTGCTGCTGGAGGCGATAAGAAGACCGTGTCGTTTGCTGACTCTGCCTCTGCTGACAAAACAGCAGTAAATTCTGAAACGGTGGCACCCAAGCCAATCTCCATCAAGAACAGGAGTCTTGAAGATCTCATCACAAAGTGGACAAACCAGCTGTCATCAGCCACCTCCATTTTCGAGAGTTACTCCGAGAAGATCAACACCTGGGACCGCACATTAGTGGCAAGCGGAGAGAAGATCTCCCAACTATACTCAGACTCCATACTGGCAGAACAAACACAGATGAAAATCGATCAGAGTTTGGTGTACATAGAAAAGCAGCAGGAGGAGTTGGAGACCCTTTTGGATGGATACGAAAAACAAGCAGAGCGCCTTTTCTCGTCGGTGTCAATTGGCGGTGGTGTGGTTGATACGAAGCATCTTCTGAGCGACAAGGATGTGTCGAGATCTCAGCATGCCACAGCTTCCAGTGGAGTCGTGCTTAGCAATGATCAGATTAGGGAGAAGGCATACTATTCGGCTCAAATCCTGGAGGAGGAACTGGATTCTCTTGGGGTCAATTTTTCCTCGCTCATCAGTGAAATCAACGACGTTAGTGATACTTTCAACAGGGCTTTGTTGGGTGGTGGCTCATCGGGAGCTGCTGGCAAGACAGGGGTTAATGGATCCCTCTCTGGAAACAATGACGTTGCCAGCAACTCACTGGAGGACATTTTAAAGGTGCTCAACTCCCACCTGGAGAGTTTGAAATGGATTGAGGAGAATGAGGAGGTGTTGAAAGAGCAGATCGAGCAATTGAAGAGGGCAAGCAGTCAGTGAGTGTGATCATTAGAAAAAAGATCCTTCGAATTCTACTTCAGTCAATTACGGCTCGGGTGATGCTAGAATGTACTGTACTATATGATATGAATTAACTTTCACTCTCCACAATGTCCGTAGTTAACTATTGGCAGAGTAATGATGTCTTGCAGTGTCTCCTTTGTAGCGTCTTCATATGCCTCAAGGAGATAAATTATACTCAACCAAACCAAATCAGATTAAATCACATTACGCAACAAACATACTCTATTTTTTTAAATTGTTGCCATGGTATCGTACTGCCAACCCTCCTGTACTGTGCTCTCACTTTCCCATACCTCATCTCCCTCTAACATTAGACGCTGCTCCATGAATATTCAGCCGATGAGCTCTGCATATCGGTGAAAAGTTGAAAAGCGAGTGTACGGGGCCTGGCACTCAGGACAAATTGCAGGTGAAATATATGAAAGTTTTGGGGTTGACAGACAAAAACTCAGCATTTGGCATATATCCGACATCATTTTCAACCCTGAGCTACAGGAGATTGTATCTTTCTCAGTGTAAGACCGGCCGAACAGGAGCATATTTGGAGACGGTCAGAACTAGTGCTAGCTTCAGCTTCAATATAGACTGAGACATTTATTGAATTATATCGCACATTTGCACACATTATATTGCTGGTTGTCATCGATTGGCTTTCCTATGGCCTTTGATTTGGAAAGAGTACATCTCAGGTCAAAGCAAGCAAGTTTGCAAGGAGTGAGCTCCGGATCACACGCACTGTACAGCTGTGCTCCATATAACACTTAGCCTCCAGGTATTCGCATTGATTGCCTTGATGAAAGCCTTATTGCTAAGATAACCCGACACATATGAAGGACGATGATTATACGGTCGAGGTGTAAAGTGCGACACCGACCGAGGAGTGGGGCTCCTCTTGGCCATGTGACATCCCATGCGCCGCGAAGAATGCACAGCACGCTGAAGGGTCCCATTCCTGTGGACTCGTTTTCGCAGAGACGACGGTTTTTCCCTCGCAACATCACTTCAGTAAAATACATTGCGCATTCATATCAAGCATTTTCAAGCACGAGGCATACGCCGCATGACAGGCATCCACACAGCAATTCTCCGATATCAACCCCGGGATCTACTCGCCCAGAGAACACAGCTACACCGACCGAGGCTGCCACAAACACAACACCAGAAGCAACCCAATCATTCCCCAATAGACTTTTATCCAGTACCCTCGACGGTATTCATAGATTGCTCATAAGAGAGATCAACGGAGGCAGCGAGGAGGTAATCTCTGTTGGTAACGAACCACGCATAAATGGCCTTGGCAGATCTCGACCCCATGCACTTCTACACAAAGAGTGGATTTCGCTTTCCAACCCTCAGCATCGGCAGTTCCTTGTGAACCTCAAGTTGTCTCTGCCCCCGCATATCATGGCACCATTAGTGGACCGTTCGAGCTCTCGAATAGACAACCAACAGACACTCGAAGATCTGACAACGCTTCTGAGATATGCCAAGGACTCCATCAACGTAAGGGCTGAAATGTTGCTCAAGCTTTGCCTGATTACATCTGAACGGGGAGTTCGTATACCACGGGATACCCTCCTAGAACTTTCAAAGCAACTGTTGCTGCGCGGCTGGGTCCACAGTGCTACGTTCATTCTGCTTGGAGGAATCGAAGGCCAGAACCAAATTCAGGTGATGGAAATCCTTGACATCTACAACAAGGAGCTCATACCGTTCATCATAGAACACTGTGGTAATTCAGAGCTGCTGTTACCATCGCTGTACAGAGTCTTTCTCATGCTGTCTAATAGCATACCTCTCACCAAACAGCTGATACACGAAACTTCTATGAATTCGGTCGTTTGGAATCAGTCCGGCCTCGTCGGAGCCACTGATCCGATCAGAATTCTTCAGCTCATGAACCTTCTCGAATCCAAGTATTTGTCAGATCACTGCGCTGATTCATACTCCTCTGGAAGTGCATATATCAACGCAAGTTTAAGAGGCATTGCAGATCTACAATCCCTATCAGATGATCTAAGGACCCAGATCAAATTGTTTCTGGGTGTTTCCTTCTCGCCCTCGGACCTTCCTGTATCTGTAAAGCTTATGGTTTTAAACGTTGCCTTAAAATATGAGCAGCAAGTTTCACTTCCAGGTGAGCAGTGCTTGGAAACGTTATTGGAAACCATTAGCAAATCTCTCACTGCTGACGCCTCTCTCAGAACTACTCCAGGTTTGATTTCCCAGGTTCTGTTCATTCTCGAATCTTCACTGGGAGATCACTGTAAGGATAACAACTTTCATATGTGCAGCAAAGTAATTGACCTGGTAGATTGTCATGGTCTTCATCTTGATCAGGACGACTATATTTCTATTATCCGCCTTCTAAAGAGTGTTAGTGATTATCAAGGTGAACGGTATGCCCTATTGCTGAAGTTGTGGGACAAGTTCTGCCCGGGCGTTGAATGCGTCATCTCGGAGAGTAACATGAGGGTCTTTGATATGTTTGTAGACTCTGTATTTGCATTCCACAAGTCAACAGATCGCAAGTGCCCAATCCTCAAGAAGAGTGGTGGAGGAGCAAGATACCTATCTCCATATCAGATGTCCAGGATGTTGTTCATTGATTTTTCAGCGTTCCGCAAACGTCACACCATAAACCCCAAAACGGGTTCCACACAGACAATGAATTATAGCCATATCATCAGGCTTGCCCAGAGGTTCTGGGGGTTCAGTGCAACACCGCTTAAACGTACTGATCTTTCAACAAGCGGCGATGTTCTCGCAAAGGTTGTAAGCATATTCGTTGAGATGGTTGTGAGAGGTTTCAAAGATGAGAAGCAGACTGGTTCATTTGTCAAGCTATGGGATATTGTTCTTGTGTTGAAGCTCATGGGGAAGCATCCCTCGATGAGGGTACTGCCAGATTCTGCCTTGGGTGATCTACTCCACTCTGTATTCGCAACTGAAGAATTCAGGAAAAGAGAACTCAAGAGATTACCACTCCTCAAATTGGGACCGGGGAGTAACTCCACCTCAAGCATAGGAGCTGCAGAGACTGCTGCGAGAACATCCACAGTTGAAAAGAAGATATGGACAAAGAAACCCATTCTAGGTGTGAAGGTTCCCGATGTACTCAACTTTATCACCTGTTTCCAATCTCTGGTTGAGGGTGGTGGATTATCAAGTGGCATGAAGCGCAGTGTGGTTATTACCATGCTCAACTGGCTGTCTGAAAGATATGCAGCTGTACCCGAAGATATGAGACTCGATAGAGGAAGTTCAAAGGCACTGGAGGGAGAACTTGATGCTGTAGCAGACATCTTACATCAATACCTGATTGAATCTGTTCTAGTTTTCCCTGAATCACTTTCTTCTGTGTCAGCTGCTACGTCAGCTGCTTCATTTACTCCGAAAGTCACCTTGGGGTCTGCCTCGAGATCGGCTTCCATGGATCGGGTTTCAGGTAGTACAGATCCGATCTCTGCTGCTGTTGACCACCCTGGATCCGCAACCCCTCAAGATCAACCCATTGCTGATCTGAGGGGTCTTAGGTGTGTGGGTGATGCTCTGAGTTCTATCGAAACACCTGTGCTCACAAAATTGCTTAGCAAGCTCATGATGAGAGTATCCGATGAGAGGTTCTTGGAAAACAAGAGCAATGATATGGCTGCCATATCCTTAGTTCTGCAGGTTTTGGTGCGTGCAATTCTAGAAACAAGGATTAAGCACCAAGAAGACAAGACCCTTCTGCTGGCTACCATCACAGAGACATTCAAGATTCTGGATTCCATCAAGTTGGATGGAGGAGAAGCGACAAACGGGAAAATATCCCCAGAGCTGGTGAAGCAGCTCAAGTCACGGTCAAAAGGTTATCTGTTCAGGGTTCTTGCCGGTAAAAACCCAGATGCAGCAAATAAACTACTTGACCATTACCGCCTCAAAGGCGAGGCAGATAGGCCACTGCTGCGGAACTTCATTGTGGGTCTTCTTGAATCCGATGCAGGCATCAATCTCTCCGTTAAACTCAGGATATTTTTGAGTATATCCAGAGAGATCAAAAGGTCATATGCGTCACGTGACTCAGACAAGTTGCCCTCGGAGTCTAGACATCCGAAAACGGGAAGACTGGGCAAACAGGTTGCCGTTGGACTGGTGGATTCAATTCTACTTCACACCCTGAGAGATAACAAGGGCCCACTACCTGCACTCATTTGGGCACTCAGAGTATGTAGAACAGAAGGAGTCAATGCCGAGCAGTACAGAAGATGGTACACTTTGCTCCAGCTGATGAAAGAACAGAAACGTGGATTTTGGAGCAATGGATCCCCCCATGCTGTTGTAAATGGTGATCTTTTCTTTTAGAAGGAAATCCAACCAAAAAGTGTATGAAGAGAGAGGGCTGGCTCTCCGTGTTGATTTACGATATGATTTACGACATTTATTTTCTTTTGCATTTAAACTCGCTGCATATAGGAGCCTCATTGAGCATGTATCTTTAATGTATATAGTTCGGTCTACTTAGATAATGTAGTTAACTATTAAGTTAACTTAACACTTCTCCTTTTCGCTACACATGATCAGTACCCAGGTATACGCATAGCTAGGCAACCCTGTGTAATTATCAGAATGAGCTACAAATTCCAGCTACCTGATTGGCTGAACAGTGATGCGGAGAGTGCTCTTTCTGGGGCCAGGTAACGACCACTAAGATAGTTTTTAATATATTATCTTGAATTGTGCATAATAAAATGATCGAATTGATTATTCTACTATCCCAAGGGGGAGGCTGGCGTTCTCCACGGTAACACCTTCATCACATGCAGTGGAGGTTGGAGCCGGTCTTTTTGCAGACAATATCTCTGTCAACTGAGTTAGGGTCCGTGATGCTGTGCTCCACAACTCACCATGAAGCAAGGTTTTCAAATAGTTCCTATCTTGACTATTACAAAAAAGCTCTAAAATATTCGGAACAACCGAATAAAGTAATGCCCTTCAGACCAGGCGATACTACTCTTCGGCCCTTAGAACCAAGTAGACTCACCCCCGGTATATTGTGCGGTACACATCTAGGCACCTCCAGCGCCCAATAAAGTGGTGCGTTTATCTAACAAAAATCTTCTATGTGTGTGCAACAGCTAATGATCAGTTCATCTTTCAGCACGCATAATAGAAATTGTAGGCATTGAAATCGAACGTTTATACAAGTATCCTTTGTACTTCTGTTGGTTTTTCGAATCACTGATTATATTCACCTTCACAATGTTTTCCAACTCAATCCGTTCTGTCCTCAAGACTGGTCTTGCTTCTCAGGTGGTCACCAGAACTGCCACCTGTGCTGCTCCTTTGCGCATGTCACCTTTGGCCATGTCCATAGTGAAGAGGAACTACTCCGCTCACCACGAGGAGACCTTTGAGGAGTTCACAGTCAGATACGAGAAGGAGTTCGAGGAGGCTTACGATCTTTTTGAGGTTCAGGTAAGTAGGGGATATTAAGAAACGGTCAAAGTTGCATGGTCGTGATCATCTAGAAATGGGCTTCTTGGCGCCGATGGACAGCCATAGGGGTGTTGTGAAAGCTAAACCCAAGAGAGCACATTCATCTGATCAGACTCAGTGTTATCATTGTTATTTACCTCTTTTTTTTGAGAGAGAGGGGTATTCATTTCCAGATGCTTTTTCTTGCATCGCAGATGAATTATGGAGTGACTAACAATTTGTTTCTAGCGTGTTCTTAACAACTGTTTCTCATACGACTTGGTCCCAGCCCCAGCTGTGATTGAGAAGGCTCTCCGCGCTTGCAGAAGAGTCAATGACTACGCCACTGCTGTCAGAGTGTTCGAGGGTCTTAAGCACAAGGTTGAGAACAAGCAGCAGTACGAGGCTTACCTCGAGGAGCTCAAGGACGTCAGAAAGGAGCTTGGCGTTGACCTCAGAGAGGAGCTCTTCCCAGGCAACTAGAATGTACGCATAGATATTGAAAGCATAAAATGAGAAGAATCGGACGGTCACATTATGGTGGACATATAACGGAAGAGGTACACAGTTGGTCATGGCGAAAGGATAATTTGCGGTAGAACACACCACGCGCAATGGCGTTGAAAGAATGTTTTTTTACCTACACATTCTGGTCATCGTTTCTATTTCGTTCCTTTTGTTTCATCAGCGTATTTTTTTTAATGAAAGTTTATTTGTCAAATTGTTATTTTTACCTCATAAAAGAGGAGTAGTCACCCACTTCCAAGATGGGTGGCACGCACAGTCGATAACTGACTACGCTCTATGTAAAATAATGCTTCTCGGATCCGCAACCTCACTACGTCAATCGCCTTCAACGGAATGATGAATGCTGAGCATTCTAGGCCATTTCAATTGCTCTTTTTAAATGTACCCCTCTATGATGTTTTTTTTGTCCAAATTTCCCTATGTCGCTTCTCACCTCTCACCCCTCACCCACCCCCCACTCTATCGCACCACTCGCCAAAACCCCATCATCCTGTACTGCGTAGCTCTGCACCTTGAACCCTCCGTCACCAAGCCTCTTCCCGATGTGCCTGTTTGGCTATCTCCCTGGTCCTACCACAGGCAGTGCCAATACCAGCGCTGGGGGCTAGTATGGAAACATGTCCAGCACCAGCGACAGCCGCATTAAGCTGGGCAGAAGCGTGCAATTTGGCTGCAGGACGAGGGCTCTGTTGTCACACACGGTATGGCCGCGGGCTTTGCTCTTTATGTCTAGACAGCTAACGTGAGTAGCCTTGAGAGGTAGCCCTGAGAAGGAACCTCTAATCGCCAGTACTTATTTGAGCCGCTCAAATACATGTTCTTTGTTTAGAAACTGTCTGAAGGGTCATCAGCAAGATACGGCAAGTTGGAGTTAATGACGACGTATATTTTATAGACATTGTTTGTAGCCTCATCTTTATAACTGATCTTTGTAGCTCATCCTTGAACACTTCCAATTGTATACTCCCGACAGGATATATCGGTGTGGATGTAATGCTCTTCTTTTTCTAGAGGGATTTTCCTTGAAAACGGTGACTTCCTATTCTACGGCGAAAATTACAGTGAGAGATAATTACTACTTAAAAGGGAAACATTCAAACATAGATATATATGCATCTGTAATTACTGCAAAAAGTAAAAAACCAAAAAGATAGTATCTTGAATTCCAAAGAATTCCAATAAATATAAATTTACAATATATTTACATTTCACAAGTGAAAACCCCATCATTGAGCTGCCACGGCCATTATTCCACAAGTTAATTACAACTTAAGGCACCATCGGCTGCAGAAGAGGTAGTGCACATTTCCAAACCCAGACGATAGGTATTTACATGTTTCTGCTATAGGAAAAACATAAACAAGCTTTCTCAAAGCAGCTAATGACAATGGAAATGTACTTTGTGAGTGACTAAAGATAAGGGTACACGGTTTATCCCTATAGGAAAATAACAAAACTATAGAGGAATGGACATTTACGCACACATAGAAACAACTGCTGATTCATCACTTTATATCAAACCAAGCTATACAACACTGCAACACCACCAATTGATATCCCCTCTGGCCGAGAAACTGGAATATACCACTGATGACGGATCGGAGCGGTAGCCACGACTTCCTTGTCTGGCTAAAAACCGATGAAGGAGAGTTTGTGAAATGCCAAGTATTTGAGTCTTTCTCTAAAGATGGGAAGGACTACTTCAGAGTGCGGAACAATGGGGACGAACAAGTTGTCGAGGCTGAGCACCTCGAGAGAGTGAACCCATCCAAGTTTGACAAGTGTGATGATATGGCATCTCTCACATATCTGAACGAGCCCTCCGTTGTCAATAACTTGAAAATACGCTACAAGGATAACAAGATATACACCTACTCTGGACTTTTCCTGGTAGCCATAAACCCATACAAGGAGCTCAACATATACAACAGTGACTTCATGGAAAAGTACAAAAATATCTCCGCTCAAAGCGAGGATACTGACCACAACACCCCAGCTCACAATCCTCATATATTTGCAGTGGCACAGAAGGCATTCCAGAGCATTGTACGAGATAGAAAGGATCAGAGCATATTGGTCACAGGTGAGAGTGGTGCCGGTAAGACGGAAAATACCAAAAAAATGATACAGTTCATCACAAACATCACTTCCGAATCGGCTGGTGATAAGTTTGAAAGACAGATTATCCAAGCAAATCCCATCCTGGAGTCGTTTGGAAACTCTCAAACAGTTAGAAACAATAATTCCTCCAGATTTGGCAAGTTTGTAAAGATACACATCTCCCCTCAGAAAAAGACCATTGTCTCTGCCCAGATAAATTGGTACCTATTGGAAAGATCCAGGGTAGTGAAACATGATCCAAATGAGAGGTCCTACCACATATTCTACCAGTTTTTGAAGGGAGTCGATGATATAGGACAGTATGAATTGAAGAGCAGATCTTTCCACGACTACGCCTATTTGAAAAGCAGCAACTCTTTCACCATACCAGGAGTGGATGACAAAGCTGAATTTTCGGGTCTAACAGCTGCGATGAAAACAATGAACTTTTCAAGTGAGAAGATTAAGGATGTCTTCAAGGTTGTTGCAACAATCCTCTTGCTCGGAAACGTCGACTTCAATGGCCAGGCACAGGCTTCCCTCTCATCAGAAAGCAAGGAGGTAATCACATCCCTTTGCAAGCTGCTGGGAATCTCCAACGAGGCTGCGTTTAAAAACTCCATCCTTAAACTTGAGTCAAAGGCAGGAAAAGAAACAATCACTCAACAAAGATCGGTGCTCCAAGCTCGGTTTGCCTTGGATGCTTTAGCCAAGAGCCTATATGAGAGGACGTTCAAGCAGCTGGTTGATACCATTAATGACAGCTTTGCACTCATGTCCACAACCTCAGATGACGGCAGCAACTTTATTGGAATACTGGATATCGCTGGTTTTGAAATATTTGAAAAGAACTCTTTGGAGCAGTTGTGCATCAACTATACCAACGAGAAGCTTCAACAGTTTTTCAACCACCACATGTTTGTGCTTGAACAGAGCGAGTATCTCCAGGAAAACATTAGCTGGGATTTTATTGATTTCGGAAAGGATCTGGAACCAACTATAGAGCTCATCGAGAGTGCAGGAAAGTATGGAAAGAATGGAGGTAAAGTCGGCCTCCTGGCTATCCTTGATGAGGAGTGTGTTGTGCCTAATGGAACTGACAAATCTTTCCTGGAGAAACTTCACCTAAACCTGGAGATAACCAAAAAGGGTAAAGAGAAGAACGGCAAGTCTAATAGTGAAAGCACAATGAAGTACAGACCGAACAAACTTAGGAATGGATTCATCATAAAGCATTATGCTGGAGAGGTTGAGTACTCAGTGGACGATTGGTTAGAGAAGAACAGAGATCCTCTGAGTCCTAACATTGTTTCACTCCTAACAAAGTCCAGCAGCTCATTCATTAGGGAACTGTTTAAAGAGGAGATCATTGCAGAGAGTGAGATTGAACAGAAGACTAAAAATCAAAAAACAGCATCACCCTCAAAAGGAAAGAATGGTAGCTCTAATCCGAAAACCGTCACACATAAGCATAAACAGAGACTGAATGAACTGATTGAGGAGCTCTCCAACACACACCCTCACTTTGTGAGATGTATTCTTCCAAACAGCAAGAAGGAAGCCATGGTGTTTGATGATAACCTTGTGCTAGAGCAGCTCCGCTGCAACGGTGTGCTTGAAGGTATCAGAATTGCTAGGTCAGGATACCCCAACCGTGAGGAGTTTGGCGCATTCTACGATCACTACGGAATCCTCTCAAACAGAGGACCGGGAAGAGCCTACTTAGATAATAACAAGAAGCAGCAGTGTGAGATCTTGCTGAGTGAACTGAATCTCGATGCTGAAGTGTACAAAGTAGGTGCCACTAAGATCTTCTTCAGGAGCGGTATTCTTGCTCAACTAGAGAAGAGGAGAGACGCCAAGCTGGCATCTACCTTCACATCTTTTGCTGCTGCTTGCAGAGGCATGCTGGTTAGGAAGGATATAAATGCTCAGCTCGCCAAGCTGAGAGCTGGTGAGATAATCAAGAAGAACTTTGAAGCTTATAAGGAGTTATCCAAAGACCCATGGTTCCAGCTCATAATGCAGCTCAAGCCAATGCTAAAAGCCAACAGCAACAACAACGGTCCTTCTAAGGGAGAGAAGAAACTTACTTCTGAAGTCAAGGCGTTGGAGAGAAAGCTTGAGGATGTCAGCAAAAGAAACTTATCTCTGGAGCAGGAGAAATCAAAGGTTGCTGGCGTTATCAAGGGACTGAAAGAATCTGTTGAAGACAGAAAGAAGTTGCTAGAGACTAAGGATGAGGATCTCCAAGATGCAAGAAAAAAGATCATCACACTTGAGGTGTCATTAACCAAAAAGACAGATCAGCTTGAAAAGACTATGACCCAGAAGAGCAGTCTTGAAAAGGATGTTGAAAATCTCAATAAGAAGCTCAATGAACAAGATTCAGAGAATGCTTCATCTAATGCAGCTAATGAGTCTGAACTGAAGGCAACGATATCTCAGTTAGAGGAGAGCAAGGAGAAAATCCAGTCCCTCAAGACTGAAGTAGAAAATCTCAAGAGCAACGTTGTAAAACTGAAGGAGTCTGTGGGAGAGAAGGCGAAGGAGATCACTCAACTGAGATCTGAGCTGCAGATTAAGGAAGAAGCCCTGGTGAAGGCCAAGGCATCTGAAGAGAGACTCCATGATCAGCTTGCTGACATGAAGAAGCAGCTTAAACAGAATCCAATCCCAGCCAAGCAATCGGATCTCGAAAAGCAACTGTTCCGTCTTGCCGCTGACCACAAGCAGCTGCAGCATGAATCGAACCAAGCCAGATCGTTGCTGGAAGCCAAGATCATTGACGAGGTGAAATTTGACCGTGGAAAGCAAAAGCATGAGAAGGAAGTGGAAGACCTCAAGGCTGAAATAAGCGACCTGAGAAAGGAGCTCAAGCTTGAAAAGAGTGCAGTATCTGGACTCAACACCTCCATCAAAAGCTTGAGAGCCGAAAACGAGCAACTCGCAAGACAGAAGCGCAACAGTGATGTGAAAGTGGCAGAACTGAATATGAAAGTGAGCTCACAAAAGACCCTCTCCAGGGAGAGTGTAGATGACTCAATTCTTAAGAAGGAGAACCTAGAGCTAAGAGAAGAAGTGCACATGCTGAAAACACGCCTTGCTTCTGAGTCTTATGACAACAGACAACTCAAAGCCCAGATTCTCTACTCACCAGCAAAGGGAAGGTCTCCTGAGAAGAGGAGTTCTGCTGTGGACTCTCCCACAAAGTCTGGACTTTCCAGATTTGGATCTTCAGCTTCGCTTCTTGGTGGGAGTGAATCTGTTGACCTTGCTATCGAGGTGAAGCGTCTCCAAAGACTCAATAAGGATCTACAGAAGGAACTGTTTGAGCAGAAGATGAACTCAAGATCTCCATTGGCAAACACCACAAACATTCCTGGATCTGCCGACTCAGACCTTTCCAAAGACAAACAACTTCAGCAGGAAAACCTTCGTCTCACATCCCTCCTCAACGAAACAACCACCAAATTCAAGCGCCTGCAATTGACTTCAGATGCTACTTTCATTGCCCAAGAGAAGTTGGCCCAGCTTAAAGTGAAGTTGGAGGTGACTGAGAACAAAAACAAAGACCTTGTTGAGAGTGTGCAGTTGTATAAGTCACGAGCAGAAAACTACTACAATAAGCTGGAAGCTGCAGAGCTGGCTGTTAAGTCTGCAAAGAGAGCTGAGGATTTGGTCAAAGAAGATCTTGTCCAGACAAAGCAGAGGCTTTCTGTAGCTCAAACTGAATTTCACAACTCAGATCTCACTGTTGCCAAGCTTCATTCTTCTATCAGACAGCTGGAAAAGGATCTCTCTGACAAAACTTTCGAACACAAGAAGTTGCAAGAGTTATATGACCAACTCAAGGAGAGGTATGAGAAAGAAGAAGAGTTCAGGACTTCCAGCTCATCCACCATGACCTCAGCTCAAGAAAGAGAACTGCAAATGCTGAGCGATGAGCTTGTGACTCAGATGAACAAGGAAACTGAGCTCAACAAGCAGATCAAGGGAGTGTCGATCCAGCTGGAGCACTCCCAGAGAGAGAATAGACAGCTCAAGAACAGACTCAATGAGGTGATGAGTGAAAAGTCTCAGTTTGAGAAGTTGGTTACCGAGCTGACTGTGAAAAATGACCAGTTGCTCACCACCCAGCAAGAGCAGACAGTAAAGGTCAACACCATGTTTTCGCAAATAAGGGCAATGAAAGCAGCCAATGAGGATTTGGTGGTGGAGAGAGACCAACTGTTGGAGTCTAAGAGAGCTCTTGAGTTGAAGGTGAGCGAGATTTCTGCCGAGTTCGACACATATCTAGCCAAAGCAAAAGACGACGCTTCAAACTCTGTGAATGTGACCAAACTGAGCGGCATGCTGGCAAAGGAAAAGCAGGATTCTGATGTGCTCCGCGAGCAGATCAAAAGGTTTGAGGCCCAGATCAAGTCGTACTCTCAGAAGATAGAAACCCTGAACAGTGAGGCCCTTATGATTGTGGAAGAGAATAAGACACTCACCAGGTTCAACAAACAGTTGAGCCAGAAGATCAGCGACATGGAGCTTAAGCACCAGAAGGAACAAGAAGCCGAGAACAAGCACTGGAGTGAACGTGTAAGAAGCATGGAAGCGAAATTGATAGCGAAGAAGTCTCACGAGCTCGATGAAGACCAGAAGCTCTACAACCTTCAGAGACTTAACAGTGATCTTGAACACAGATACGAAATCCAGGTGCAAGCCAACAAGAGATACATTGATGAGAAAGAGTCGCTGGAGCAGATCATCAAACGACTAGAGAGCAATGTGAGTCTCTTGCAGAGTCAAGAATCTGAAGCCAGACTCAAAGCCAAGAGGGCCCAAAGAGAGAAGGATGACTACCGGGAGCAGTCACTGAGACTCGAGAAGGAGCTTTTAGACTGGAGGAACAGGAGCGAAATCAGTTGAACGGATAAAATTTGTATATTTAATATGTGTAGGAACTCTTTATACCACGAATCGCGATGAGGAGCGATTTAATATATTGGATGAACGAACTAGCGGAAAAGCGCAGCCTTAAAAACCTTAGATAGATGAAGATAGAAGAGACTAATATTACAGGTTCATGCAAGTTGATATCAACAATGCTTATGTACACGGTCTAATGAAAAAATTATGTTATCTAAAACCATCCCTTCTTTCTTTTGGATGGTGATACATCCTTGCCATCAATCCCCAGGCCAAACTTGCTGAGGGTACCAGTAACATCACCAAATGCCTCCCTATCTCCCTGCATGACAATCGTGGGCTTGCTTCCTGTCAAAATCTTCTCAGCAACAGCCACCAAATCCTTTCTTGTCAGAAGAGCAATCTTTTCGCACATCTCTGAGACGTCAATTCTTCTACCGTACACCTGTACCTGTCTTCCGAGATCTTCCAGCTGCACCATCTTGCTTTCAAGGTTCATCATCAAAGAGGAACGCAATTGGTTCTTGGCTCTTGACACCTCAGCCTCGGTGATAGCTCCCTTTGCTGGATTTGGAGAAAAGAGAGCCGAAAGCTCATGTGCAATGAGCTCTCCAGCCACCTTGTCAGCCTGGGGGATGCAAGATAAGGATATTCCGAACAGACCGGAATCAGTGAAGTTGTGGATAAAGGACTTGCAGCTTTCAACAAATCCATATTGGTTCAGGACCCTTGTGTAAGCCCTCGAGTACATACCCTTACCTGGGCCTCCGGCACTGAAGGAGCCACCACCACCCATAAGCATCTGTAGAGTGGCAAGGGCATACACATCATCGCTTTTTATAGAGACACCCTCAAATCCCACATGCATATGGTGGAACTCCGGGAGGTTTCCGAGCGGAGGTGGTGCCTCAAGGGCAAGTTCACCTCCTGTGTACTGTGCTGGCTCTTTCTCTATGGTATCAGTGGAGGATGAACGGAAATCACCGAGATATTTGTTGGTAAGCTCGAGAGCTCTCTCTTGCGGCACACCCTGGATGGCCACGACGAGTCTCTCTGGCCTGAAGAATTTGGATCTGTACTCCAGGAGGGACTCCCTGCTGATGGAAGGAATGTTTTCCATTGGACAAAGCAGAGGGCTACCCAGGTTCTGGCCGTTGTATGCAACCTGCTGGAACAGCTCCGGCAGGATGAGCTCTGATTGGAGCCAAATCTCGTCCAGCTCATATTTGGCAGTCATTTTCTGGTCTTCCACCTCCTGCTCGGTCAACAGGGGTCTGGCAACCGTCTCACTCAAGAGATGGAACATCCTCTCCACATCAGAGTTGAATACGGACGCCTGGTATATCAGCGATTCCCTCGATGATGCACACATGAAGTTGCCTCCCATCTGGTTGAGACTCTCCAACATTTTCTTTGCGGAAAACTCCTGCGTGGACTTGAAGGCCATCCGATCCGTCAGATGTGAGGCGCCCTGGAGGTTGTACCTCGACTCGTATCGTGAACCGGCATCCAGATACATTCCCACAGCTGCGAAATGGCCAGGCACTTCATCTGTTGCCAAACGTATACCATTTGGAAGAGTCGTCAAGTTGAGAGTCTAGTTCAGAAAAACGAATTTGTTAGTATGCAAGACCACCATTACCGTCAATCTACCCTTGACAGCCCCCCACAACGCTATACCTACACTACTTGCTTGGGAGTATCCTCTGCTCAGGTTCCTCCTGGCTGATAACACACTGTTTCGTAACATACTGCTCACAGAACAAGATCCACCCAATATACCTGTACTTATTTGGTCACTATCAATAAACCAAACATCCACCGCACATAATCTTCTTCAGCAGCAACTTCTTTCACTACAAACCTTCTCGCGATGCCCTCTCCCCCGCCTGTTACTCTTCCCTATGCCATCTGCCATTAACAACCCAGCTCATCTCTCTCGCCTCTGCGCTCGCTTGACTGATTTCTCAGCCCAGGGCATCGAGGTCCTGCGTAGCACTCTTAGAGGTCCTGCGTAGCACTCTCAGAGGTCCTGCGTAGCACTCTCAGAGCTCTCTGCTACCCAGTGCGTCAGCATAGGAGAGGCATCGGCCTCTCTGCTTGCATATGGCGAGCTCGCATCTGAGTCACACATAGATAGGCCGATGGTCTCAATGTATGGAGTAGAGATAGATGAGGTTGAGAGGTGTGATGAGTTCGGTCGATGTGAGGTAGGCCTTGGAAGGGCTTATCCAAGTGAAAAACAGGATTGACAACTGACGACTCTGAATTTTTTTGTATTCTAGGGACTTAAAACTGAAGAGTCTTGTATCTATTCAATTAGGTGGCGGAGATAGACATATATACAAATAATACACATCTATAGAAATCGCACACCATGGCTAGAGGGTTCAAAATCTCTGTGCCTGCATCGTCTGCCAACATTGGCCCAGGTTTCGATGTCTTGGGAATTGGTCTCAACCTGTACCTGACGCTGGATGTCACAATCGATGACGCCTTTGCAGAGGAATCGAAGAAGGAT
Organism: Kuraishia piskuri; assembly: GCA_030567595.1. Classification (NCBI taxonomy): domain Eukaryota; kingdom Fungi; phylum Ascomycota; class Pichiomycetes; order Pichiales; family Pichiaceae; genus Kuraishia; species Kuraishia piskuri. The sequence continues at coordinate 181,575 of JAJLSM010000021.1, forward strand.
CCACAGAACTGTCTGTTGTCGTACGAGGGAGAAGGCGCTACCGAGGTGCCCCTCAACTCTGAGCACAACCTTATCTCGAGAACTGCGCTGTACGTGTTGAGATGCAACGAGATCCGTTCTTTCCCACCGGGTACGAAGGTGCACGTCAACAACCCCATCCCATTGGGTAGAGGTCTTGGGTCTTCGGGCGCCGCTGTTGTTGCTGGTGTGATGCTGGGTAATGCTGTTGGGAACCTTGGCTTTTCAAAGGCAAGGATGTTAGACTACTGCTTGATGATTGAACGTCACCCAGACAACATCACTGCTGCAATGATGGGTGGGTTTGTTGGCTCTTACCTGAGAGAGCTTAGTGCCGCTGATATGGAAAGAAAAGAGATCCCTCTTGCAGAGGTGCTTCCAGAACCAGCTGGTGGCTACGACACCGGTCTCGTACCACCAGAGCCTCCTCTGGACATTGGTCACCACATCAAATACGACTGGTGTAAAGAGATCCACTGCATAGCCATTATCCCTGACTTTGAAGTATCCACCGCAGAGTCGAGAGGTGTATTGCCAACCGCCTTCACAGCTAAGGACATGATCTTCAACCTGCAGAGGTTGGCCGTGTTGACCACGGCTCTTACCAGGTCACCCCCAGATCCAGAACTCATCTACCCTGCGATGCAGGATAGAGTGCACCAGCCATATAGAAAGACCCTCATTCCAGGTCTGCCCGAGATTTTGGCGTCTGTGACTCCCCAAACACACAAGGGCCTTCTTGGTATCTGTCTTTCTGGAGCCGGGCCCACCATTCTGGCCCTTGCGACAGAGAACTTCGAGGCTATTGCCGAGGAGATCATTTCGAGGTTTTCCAAGGAGAAGGTGAAATGCCAATGGAAGTTGCTGGATCCAGCTTATGAGGGTGCCACTATTGTCGAGACCCACCAATGAAAAGTTAACGAAGAATGCAAGAAATGGATTTATCGCGAGGTACGCATTTATACATAGTGGTTCTTTTTTTACACATAGATATAGTACACAGAAAGTACATGGTTCATCATTACACGATCTCTTCATCTAGTTTGGATTCTCCCAAAACGACAAATATACCCGAAATTCTTGAATGCAATATAAAATAGCCTTAGAATATTTGTTCCCCCAAAATACTCTGTTATCTTACTACTAGCACCATCGCTGCATTAGACTGCAGGGCCCTTTCCCCTACTTCCACAGTGTTCTGGGCTGTCATGATTTTCACGGGCGTCCCCTCCGTGGGCTCTTGAATTGTGCCTATGCATGCTGCCTGCCTTCAGTTAGCCATTCTCAGTCAAGGGAGTATGGTGTATGGTGTTGGGATACGAGATAAGAGGGGAGGTTGTTTGGTGAAGGGAGCTGCGATCAGTGAAAAGCGTCAACATTGATCCAGACAATTGGTTCATCTGGCAGACATAACATACATCACACACACATAGAATAATCATGGCATACGCTTCGGTGTTAGGTATCTCTGCGGCCCTGGTGGTGGGTGGCTGTAAGTGTGCCTTCAGATGGTTGTTGGTACTGGTGCAATTGGTCCAAGTTCGAGAACTAACTAAAGATCTATAGATATGCTTTTCAACGGCAATGGTGAAACCTTCAATGTGGGTGAGTTTTTGGAGACCACCTCCCCATATATGTGGGCCAGTCTGGGTATATCGTGCTGCATAGGCATGTCGGTGGTGGGAGCAGCTTGGGGTATCTTTGTCACTGGCTCGAGTTTGATAGGTGCCGGTGTCAAGGCACCAAGAATCACAACCAAGAACTTGATCTCCATCATTTTCTGTGAAGTTGTTGCCATCTATGGCCTCATTATGGCCATTGTGTTCAGTTCGAAGTTGGCCTCAGTAGACTCTGTGAGTCTCTTCACAAAGGAGAACCTCTACACTGGTTATGCTCTATTCTGGGCCGGTCTCACTGTGGGATTGAGTAACTTGGTGTGTGGTATCGCCGTTGGTATCACGGGATCCACTGCTGCTATTTCCGATGCTGCTGATTCATCATTGTTTGTGAAGATTCTGGTTGTGGAGATTTTTGGCTCCGTCCTTGGCCTGTTCGGGCTCATTGTGGGATTGTTGATGACTGCAAAGGCTGAGGAAATCAGCTAGGGGGCCCATCTTCTGATAAGTACAAGGGAAGCAGGAGGAACAATAGTAACAATACAAAAATACAACCACCTCGGGTTGAGCATCAAAGGGCAAATTGTTGATGTGTGTTTCCTTTTTCGTTGGTCTATAAATCTTTTCATTAACTGAAAGTCCTTTCGATCTTTCATCGGTATGCATATATAGGCAGATTTGACACGTATACGATAGAACTAGAGCTGTCGGTGATTACTTTAAAATGTACTGTTTATTGAACTGTATAGCATTACTTCAGCTATCAACCTCCATGTAGTCTGGGTTCTTTCTGAGAATCACGATGCCCTCCATTGAGCTTGCGAGGCTGAGGTACTCGAGGTTCTCAAGCTCTGCGCGCTCACCGTAACCGAGCAATACCGGGGTAGAATGCGTGACCCAACCGGTAATTCTCTTTGGCTGACCAGCTTGTCCAACGACATCCACAGCTTGACCAACACGGACATTGACCTTGATGGGGTTCAGCTCCTCATCCACTGTGATCAACATACGTGGTTTGATGGCTGGGGTCAAGTAATAGAGAAGTGCCGAGTGCTGGTCAAGAATAAACGACTTTGGATCCAACAATGTCACTGCCACGGTCAGAAGACCAGCAAGGGACACCTTTGATAGAATCTGGCGATCGGTGTTGTATGGCGCAAGCGTGAGAGTACCCTTACCGAGGTGGATAAGACCCTGGGAAATCCTCACAGTGAAAAGGGCATCCTTCTCTCTGACATAGTAGGAGGCAAGCTGCCTAAGGAGCTGTGCAAGTCTTGCGTTGTTTGTACCGGCACCAACGAGACCCATAGCAAAGATAGAATTGATGGCAACGTCAACATCAGAGTCATGGGAATACCTCGAAAGGGCATCAAATACCTTCATCTGAGGGTTGGAAGCGCTAACAAGGCCCATGGCCAATGGAACCGCACGTCTGATAAGAGGGTTTCCGTAGTGCATCAGGTGGCCAAAGTGCCTGAGAGACATATCCTGGCCAATTTCTTCACCCATGGCTATCAAAGCAAGTCCCAACACAGCATACGCCTGGAAAGACTCGTCTTCGGGAGTGGACTCGCTGTCATCCTCACTGGACTCCTCCTGCTTTGCTGCAGACTCAGAGTCGCCATTAGCAGTTTTCTCATCAGCGCCATTTGCTGCAGCATCAGCATCAACCTCAGCATCAGCAGCCTCCTCAGTTTTCACTTCAGCAGTTGCCTCTTCATCCTCCTTGTTCTCAGTCTCTTCATCCTCTTTACCAGATGGCTTGGCAGTGCACATCTGCAACAACGTCTGGATCTGCAAAACATTGCCTGTACCAGCATAAGAGCAGATGCCAACGAGCACCTTCAACGTACGCGCAATTGGATGCTCAATGGCACTGATGGTCTCAAGAACATCGTCCACTTGCTCGTACTTACCCATGTAGAGAAGACCGAGACCCAGCGACATGAAACGGATCCACTTGGAAGCGAGCTCCTCGAATGGACGTTCCAAAAGCGTTTGCAGAATGGTGGATGTAATTTCACCGTTGCAGGTACCAACAAAAACATGGCCCAAAGCCAAAGCAGCAAGAGAGCTGACCTCGAGTGGTACATCTCTGTCCGAGATAAGTGGCTGCAATATCTCTAGGACATCTGCGTTCTCACTCCCTGCAAAGGCGATGCCAAGACCGGTAATAGCAGAGGGCACGAGCTTAGAGCTTGCAGAGTTTGTGCCGTCATCATTGCTCAGATATTCTCTCAGCAACGAGAGGGCTGACTCCACCTCGTCATGGACACTACTGGACGAAACACCCATACCCAAAAGGGCACCTGCCTTCACCTCGTTTTGTTCAGCATACAAGAACTCATCCAGGATCTGCAAACTGTCAGCGGTCTGCCACAAATGAATCAAACCGAGAGAGGCAGTAGAGGACAGCATACCTTCACCCTTTGTTCTGTACACCCAACGTTCCTCGGTTATGAGTTTTTCGGAACCGTAACCAGCATTGACAAATGCATTGACAAACGAAGAGGCCAAGTTCTGCTTAGCGCTCTCCAGTCCACCTGCAGAGGCACCAAATGATGGCCTCTCGAGATGGCTCTTGTACACATCCTCGGGGACCTTTGGCTCGAGCAGGTTCAACTCCTTGACAAGGTAACGGAAGAAGTCAGACACCTTGATGTTGGAGATACACTCCTGAACCGCCTCATTCTCCGACTTGAAGCATGAGTTCTGACGGCCCAAGATGAGACCCAACTGCTGCTGCACCAATTCGTCAGAAGTGGCGTCAAAAACAGATTTGATCAGAGACTCATCGTCCAGACGGATGGCCAAAGCCAGAGCTTGTGTCAGCTGGTCATGTGCAAGGTAGATGGCGAAGGCTGTGTGCAAAAAGGCAAGATCATCAGGTGGTGCCAACAGGGGCACACAGCTCACCATGTAGAGACAAACACGGTCAAAGGTGTTCTTGTCGACAAACTGAGGCAGCTTATCGATTGCCTCGACTTCAAGAAGCAGGTCAACAGCTTCTGCCTCAGCATTGTGTTTGAGGAAGTAAGGCACGATGTTGACACTTAATTCCAGTAGTTTATCGGTGTTGGTTTCCTCTCTGGGCTTGCCAGACTCGAGGTTATCGTTGTATTCTTCTCCGATCTCCAGTGCCAAGTGACGAAGGTACTCATGGCCCCACCCTGAAAATTCAGCATCGATAGTCGACAACAATCTGTACTTGAGGGATTCGCGCTTGTACTCTCCAGACCCATCATCAGAGGAGTATGTCATTCCCAAGACAGACAGGATATCTGCGAGCTGTGACTTGAGGTCTGGCACCGTCCACTGAGAATGAACGGTTATCAGCTGAGGATAATGCTGTCTAAGAAACTTCAACGGCTTTGGAACGGCTGTCATGGAAGAAGTGGATTCTCTGATATGGCGCTTGAGCTCGCGCAGCGACGCCTCGTAAAGCTCGACATTGGGCTCCACCAGCCTCTCCACAAGCATCTCCAACTCAGACTTGAGATTGGCATCCTCCTCGGATAGCTCCTCCTCCTCCTGAATCTTCTTGCCCTTACCAGATTGCTTTTCATTTCCAGACTTGGATACCGTTGACTTCAGAGTTGGCCTCTCGTTTGAGCCGCTGCTGCTGCTGCCGTTGGATGCACCGGCACCGCTCTTGGTGTCGTCCTCTGCGGGTGGCGGAGACATGTATAGATGACTGTATGATGTGAACAACAAACGACGATTCCCCTACCGCCAACAGTTAGGAATTGATTGAGCTTTAGAAAAAAGTAGACGCAAAAAACAAACAAACAAACCCACCAATTGATTCCACAGGTGCTGAAAGTGACCAGATCAATCAAATGAGAGACTCCTATGATACTTTGCACCATATACATATACGCTTACGGACGGGCACTGTACGCTATTATTGCACGGTATCAGCACCCAAGCGCCCAGCGCTGTGTGGTGGCTCTCTCCCGTTATTACACACTGCACCCTCTCAAAGGCGTGGACGTTCGATGGCGATTCTTGCTGACACGACATTTGGCAGCGATGAACTGGAGGGAGGGGCGTTAAACGCAACCACGGGCAGGTCGATAGCCTGTGCCTGTGGTGAGCAAGGGTGCTGGCAAGTGTGCGGTTATCAATAGGCCGAACCAAAGTACAGTGAGACGGCAATAGAGACAAAGTTCATGGGAGACAAAGAGAGAGAGAGAGGAGAGAAACACAGATAGCAAAAGTGAAGAGCAACAGGAGAGAAACGAGGAATATAGGTTGGGTATTATAGAAGCAAACGAAGATGCTATACATTTGTAAGATACGCCTTGGGGCACAATGGATAAATCAATCCAATTTATTAATATAACTTATAACTTAAATAATGTACACAGCCAGAGGCGAGGAGGCAGAAGTGGAAGCATGCGCACCACTTCCGCAGTGCTCTCCATTAAGCGACAAAACGAACAAACCGGGAGGACGAGCAGCAGAGAGCCCGAGCAGTGATAACTAAAATACAAACAACACGTTGTTGAATATTAACCTTCGACCAATCTGGAGTCGATGTTCATAAGATTGTCATCGATTTTGTCGTCGGTGAGTCCGTCCTTGGAGTTGATAGCGGCGTTGGCTGCATCTTCTGCAGCCTTCTTTTGGGCCTGTGCGGTAACAGCTGCAAACTGGGCCAGCTTCACAGAGGCCTCATCAGCGTTCCAGGCCATGGTGTGGTCAGGAACCTGGTGCTGCAGAGCATGATGAGCCAAGTGGTGAGCATGGTGAGGATGCTGGTGCATGGCAATGGCATGGGGGTGGTGCTGGTCGAGGGCAATTTCATCCATGGTGAGCTTCCTGGACTTGATCTCCGAGTTGGAGGGCACCATCCGCTTCTTCTTCAGTATACGGATCTCGTTGTAGATATCCTCACGCTTGATGATGAGCTCTGGGAACACCTGGGTGAGCTTAGCATGGATGAGCGATGGCTTGTCACCGTTGGAGTAGAGGTCCTTGATGGTTGCATTCACCTGCGAGGAACGTTTCCGCAACATTGGGAAGTTGGTGAGAGGGTCAAGCTTGGGGTGGTTGTGCTTGTTTTGGGTAATTCTGAGGGTCCAGTAGTTCTTCTTCTTTGAAAAGTTTGCAACCATTGCGAATGGGCACTTAATCTTTTTGGATCCTATCTTCTTGACAACGGCACCTGAGACCGCCATCTCCTCCTCCTCCTTCTTTGTTGGACGCTTCTCTCTGTAGGCACCTCCGAGCTCACAAGTGAAGTAGATGGCCTTGTTGTTGGAGTGGGCAATGGCAATACCAAACTCGTTCTTCTTGGCAAAGTCTTTGACAAAGTCCTTGAGCTGGTTGACATTCTCAAACTCCTGCTCCTCGATGAGAGGCGTGATGAAGAGGTTCTCATCATCGAGATCCTCGTAGCCGGTCACACCGTGGTCACCCACACCGTGGTGGTGTAGGTGGGACTGCTGGAGAGCAGCCTGCTGGTGAATGTTAGCAGCCTGGGCAGCGGCCTGGGCAGCAATTTCATCAGCAGCAGCCTTCAAACCAGGAATCAGGCCAAGATCAGCTGGTGTGGCCTGAGTGTACTTGGGGATCAGGTGCTGGATCTTGTCTTCAGTCTCCTGCTTGGCAGACTGGTTGATGATGTCAACATCAATGTTGAGGTCTCCGGTGTGTTGCTGGGCCATTGTGTTCTTTCCTTCCCTTGGCATGACGTTTAGAACCCCTGCTTCAAAAACTTATTAGTCCTTAAACTTGATATAGCAAATGAACAATCCTCTGGTTGATAAACAACTCCATTTGATCGATGCACGTAAACACGATTGACGAGAAGTCGTGGATAACAAACAAAACAAAGGAGCGAAGGAGGGAGTGTGAAGAGCAAAACACGAGGGCGAAAAAGGGCGAAGTCGAAAAAAAAGGAGGTGTGCGCCGACAGAAAACTAAACGCTGATTGGCGCACACCACGAGTGGGGCACGTCTTATAAAAACCGGGTAAGAGACGACCTTGGCGCGCTTCTATAATTAATTACCCTTCTACTTCTGGTATTGTGCCTCTCTGGGGAGGCTGGTTATGGCTCCTGCAGCAAGACGCCTAAGCCGTATGAAATTAACCATAGTCTTCTCTGCCGTGTACTGAATGAGTGAGAGAGCATGCATGCATTCCGTATTCTGTATATGGGGAAGGCTCCACTTTGAGAATATATATTATATACTCTGTGCCCATTCAAGAAGTGATAAAAGAGGAAAGGTGAGCTACTTTTGCATCGCAACACACATAGTTCTTTTTTTTGGACTTTGTTTTGGTTTTTGTATCTTTGTGTCTTTTTCCTTTTTTGTGATTTCTTCTTTGGTTCACTGGTTAATAATCTTGCCGCCTTCCTGCCCCCCCCCACTACGTACTCCAACATGAGCCAGATAGAGGACTCCAAGGAGGCCCTTTTCGTGGTGGATAATAACACAGCCAGGGCAAGAAGGAAACATGTCATAGATAGCCACAAGTATGCGCTTACCAAGTCTCTGTTCTTTGTGTCGGTGGTTGTGCTCTTCGGGTCATCGTTACTCGTCTCGTCTGTGAATGCACTGTTGAAGACGAGGGCAGAGCTCGTGTGGGGTGCCCGGCACCACTTGAGAGACAGCACCATCACAACGGGATGCTCTGCACAGCAATATCCAGGCTCCTCCAAGGTACCGCTCACTTTCAAAGCAGCAAGAGAAGGGGTGTTTTCCGCAAGCAGGCATTCGATCCAATGGATAGAGTCCTCTTCAGACGCTGTGTCAGATTTGGGCACATTTGTTCAGGTCAATGGATCTGATACGTACATCGTCAAGTCTATTTCAAACTCCTCTTATGAGCGTGTTGTTTTCGATGGAAGTCACGTAAATTTCGACGGCGCTTCTTACAAGGTGGAGCAGGTTACTGCCAGTAACGACTTGAAGTATGCATTGATAGTCACCGATAGCAAGCATAACTGGAGACATTCCAGTTTCTCAGGATACTGGGTGTACAATATTGACGATAGCTCCATTCAGCCTTTATATGAGCGTGATCTCTCTTTGAATTCAGAGATAGCCATTGCTGTCTGGGCTCCGACCTCTGATAAAATCTCGTTTGTGTTGCAGAACAACGTTTATGTCAAGTCTCTGGAGGATGGTTTCTACAACCCTAAGCTGACCCAGGTCACATTTGACGGAGGCGCTGAAATTTTCTACGGAAAGCCCGATTGGGTTTACGAGGAAGAGGTGTTTGAGGGCGATTCTGCCATGTGGTGGTCACCTAAGGGAGAGTACCTTGCTCTCTTGCGTTCCAACGACACAGATGTTCCAGTTTACCCTATTCCTTACTTTGTACAAAAGGCTGGACAGGACTACCCAGAGTTGAGAAACATCAAGTACCCCAAGGCTGGTTACCCAAACCCTCTCGTTGACCTGCTTGTGTTTGATGTGAACAGAAACCATTTACAAAAGCTGAGCACCAAGGATGTGTTCTACAACGATCCAGATATCTCTAACGATGACAGACTTATCACCGAGGTTGTGTGGGTCGGAGATGATGGTTTCCTCACCCGTGTGACCAATAGAGAAAGTGACATCCTCAAACTTTTCCTTGTGAATGCTACGGAGAACCAGAGTATAGTAGCTCGCAGTGATGATGCCAATCAGGATGGAAGTTGGTTTGAGATCACTCATTCCACTCTCTTCATCCCGGCTGACCCCAAAGCTGGCAGACCCCTGGATGGATACATAGACACAATTGACATTGATGGATATGACCACCTCGCATATTTTTCACCTCCAGATTCTTCCACCCCTCGCATTCTTACAAGTGGACCATGGGAGGTTGTGGCTGCTCCAGCAGCATTCGACAAGGAGTCGAACACTGTGTATTTCCTTGCAACTAAGAAATCTGCGATCGAGAGACATCTATACTCTGTGAATCTTTCTGGCCACAAGTTCACCAATGTGACAGATGTCTCTGAGGATGGCTGGTATGGAGTGTCGTTCTCCTCTGGAGCCAAGTATCTATTGTTGAGTTATGATGGGCCAAATGTTCCATACCAGAAGCTCATCGATCTTCACAAGGGTGAAACAATTGAGGTCATGGAGTCGAACGATGAGCTGGCTGAGGTACTGAAGACTTACGACTTGCCTGCCACGAGGTACGGAAAAGTTGATGTTGCCCTCGAAAATGATGACGAAACCGGTGAGATATTGGCCAACTGCAAGGAGATTCTGCCTCTCAACTTTGACCCCTCTAAGAAGTATCCTGTGTTATTTTTCGTGTATGGTGGCCCAGGAAGTCAATTGGTTGAGAAATCATTCGCTCCTGCTTCATTTTCTGCTATTGTGGCTGCTGAGCTGGATGCCGTTGTGGTGACAGTTGATGGCCGTGGTACTGGATTCGAGGGCCGCAAGTTCAGATCTGTGGTTCGCGATAAGCTGGGATACTTTGAATCGCTTGACCAGATATCCGCTGCAAAAGTATGGGCCAAAAAGCCCTACGTTGACTCATCACGCATGGCAATTTGGGGATGGTCTTATGGAGGATTCATGACCTTGAAAACATTGGAGACAGATGCAGGAGAGACGTTTAAGTTTGGAATGTCTGTTGCTCCCGTGACCGACTGGCGCTACTACGACTCCGTGTACACCGAGCGCTATATGCACACTCCTCAGGAGAACTCGGAGCATTATAACACAAGTTCCATTGTAGATGTGGAGCGTATCTCCAAGGCTTCCCGTTTCCTGCTGATGCATGGAACTGGTGACGATAACGTCCATTTCCAAAACTCTTTGAAGCTGTTAGATAAGTTGGATCTCGCTGGTGTTGAGAACTACGATGTGCATGTTTTCCCAGACAGCGATCATGGGATCAAATACCACAACGCCAACATTGTTGTGTACGACAAGCTTTTCACTTGGTTGAGCCGTGCATTTTCGGGTGAGTTTGATGAAGTGGCGTGCCGGGTGAACAAGGGGCCATTGTTCATCGCTGAGAATGTTGATCTATATGGTTGAACGCTTGCGATCGTTATAGTTTGTTTTGATGTCTTTACCATTTATTTATTTGCATTAATGGAGTATACGAAAAAGAATTCAAGGTAAAAAGTTTCATTGACCCTGCTGAAGTTACTCGAAAGGCGACAGTATTCGTAATTTTTGTATTCCTTCATCGTGACAGATTGATATATATATGTATATAATATTCTATACCAGACCTCGAAATACCATATGTACACATGATGCGAAAACCCAATTTGGAAAGACAAAAATAAAAACAAAAGAGGCAAAGAGACCCGTGTTCTAGCTAGCTGAAAAAAAGGACAAAAATATGTTGGAAAAGTGGTATTCAAGGCTCGTGATCGTGCTTCTAAGTCCACAGAACATGCATATCGTTCATCACAGTGACATTCCAGACCCGTATCCGTCAAGCCCAAACTCCAGCTCATCTTCGAGTCTCACCTCACGGCCACTTTGGAAGATTGAAGCTTCCTGGGGCCTCGGTGGCTGATCTTCATCCATAAACTGTGTCCTGTCTGGTGTTTGGATCTGCGGCTGATGGAGCTGCTGTTGCTGCTGATACGGCTGCTGATACGGCTGCTGTTGCTGTTGCTGTTGTTGTTGTTGCTGCTGCTGCTGCTCAAAGAGCTGCTGGTGCTGTGGGTAATAATCAGGAGAGCGTCTCCTAATGCTACCAGATACATCACTATAGTTCTCCTCTGTCTGTGTGGTGGAGGTTTGGTGGGAACCGGTACCGTTGCTATAGTTATCTTCATAAACCAGTTCCTGCTCTTCGATTGGTCTTCTCACATATTCTCTGAATGAATGGACCTCATCGAGAATCATTTGTCTCATGGATCCAAGATCTTCAACCTCCTCGAAAGAGAAGTCAAACTTGGTTTGACAGATGGGTTCATCGTTCGGGTCATGCCAGATGTGCAGGTACGGGTGCTCTAGGGCCTCCTCGACGGTAATTCTCTGGGCAGGATCCAAGGTGAGCATCTTCGACAGGAGGTCAAGAGCCTGAGGAGTAGCATGTGGATACAGCCTGGAGAAGGGAACCTTGGGCATGATGGGGAGCGACCTCACATAATCCTGTGCTCTCTGAGATCTGATGGATTGTAGAGTGGCCTCAGCGGGAGTTCCAAGAATCCTCAGGATTTGATTCAACTGATCCACGTAGTCCTTTCCCTTGAACAGAGTCCTCCCACCGAGAAGCTCAGCGAGGATACAACCAACGGACCAGATATCTATGGCCTTGGAGTACCCTTGGAAACTCAAAATGATCTCTGGTGCACGGTACCACCTAGTGGCAACATACTCCGTGAGGTATCCGAGATTCTTCTCAGGGTCACTGCTGTAGCCTCTAGCCAGCCCAAAGTCGCAGATCTTCAGCTCGCAATCCGCGTTGACGAGCAGATTTCCTGGCTTCAGATCTCTGTGCAGGACATCTGCTGAGTGAATGTATTTCAATCCACAGAGAATCTGATATATAAAACTCTGGTAGTGAGAGTCTGTGAGCGGCTGATTCGATCTGATGATCTGGTGCATGTCGCATTCCATCAGCTCCTCGTAGAGATATATCTCGTTGAAGTCTCCGGAAGGATCGGGGATCACGTCCAAATCATACAGACATGTGATATTTTTATGGCCACGGAAATGTCTCAGCAACTTGATCTCCCTCAATGATCTCTTGCACAGAATCTTCTTGCTGAAGATGTTGGTCACCTTTTTGATCGCCACTGTTCCACCATCCTCTGCTTCGGTATATTTGGCAGAACACACAATTCCATAAGCACCCTGACCCAATCCCTTGATGAGGTTGAATCTCTTATCCACCACGAAATCCTGGTGGAATACCCTACAAAAAGAACACGGTTGGTCAGTATGACTGTTACTTAGCAGGTGCCATAGCCCTTCCTTCAAGCAACCCGTTTCCCATAGTGAAGCGAGCCCGCCTGTACTACTCAATACTCACGAGAACTTATGATATTGGTCATTCAAGGACATGTTGGAATATACACAACAACTTATAATTCAACGGCCATTGAATCCATCCCACTGTTGAAATAAACCGGAAACAACTCTCTCCAACTCCCTCTTCTATACGAGATACGAAATTCTTCACTTGGCCTACCCACGCCATGCCAGTTCCGAACACGATGGTTCGACGCACGGGCGGTGCTCCATAACCGGAATGAAGTCAACGGCTCTAGGGCCATCCTGTGGGGTTGAACAGCCGGACAGAGAGGCAGAGGCAGAGAGAGATAGCGAGAGAGAGAGAGGCCATTAAATATTATAAGTACACCAAGTACACCAAGTACACCAAGTACACCAAGTACACCATTCTAACAGATTTCAGCCACACAGACAGAAAACTCCTCCCACCCGACTGGCCGCTTTCTCTATTGATAAATAAGAAGGAGTGAAAAAGTGATAAATATTGTGCCAGGGTGTTACTGGACTATCAACTGTTCCAGAAGAGCCACGTAGGCATGCAAGTTTGAAGGCCACAGTAGTCCCTCATGAGCAGAGGTAATCTGAACTGTGACTATAGTTTTTTTTTAACTATTTACCAAGAAGAATTTAATCAGCTTTAAACCCCTCTGTTTTTCTTCTTGTCTTCCTCGTAGCTTTATTCTCATTTTCCTGGTATGTCACAACACCCACACTTGCAAACCACAGAGATTCAACTGCAAAACCCGGTATATCATAGACATCCATCTATATCACCCAAACAAATTTCGATTTAAAATTATATATTCTGACAAATTATACGAAGGTGATTATACGCATCAGAGGACATAACTTTTTGGAACCAGTTTCTACCAAAACAGCAGTTTATCTTTTCAATGCTATACATTAGCCTTTGTAGAAATGTTAACAGAATATGAGCACCCCCTCAACCGTCTTGCGCGGCCCACTGCATCAGTGGGGTCCTGCCGCAGCTTACGTGTAGCAGGACGTGTTTACCAAACACATGAACGCGAAACTGTGCACGCTGCATACTGCGAGGGGTGTAAGCACGCATAGTGTCTTTAGCAGGCCATGAAGTATGTTGCAAGTGCTTGATCTTGTAAAGTATATATCATGTGCAAGGAGCTCTTTCGCTGCAAAGAAGAGCATATTAGCCGTGTGGGAGTACGTTTATTTGGGTACGTGAACCACAAACACCACAGATTCCGTTCCTCTGTCTTGCTTGGTAGTCAAATTGCACAAGATGCTTGGCTCATCGAAAAACAAAGAGAACTCTCCGTTTTCGGCACTGAATGGAACGAAAGAGAAGAAGCAAAGCACTCTGCCGTTTTTCTCAGTCAAGAAGAGCACCTCCGACCTCTCAAGCAGCCAAAAAAAGGGCAATTTGTGGCTACACTCATCATCGTCAAATACAGCCCGGTCAACATCTCAGAGCTTCTCGGAGCCAGCCAAGAGGAAACCTGTGGAAAGCATACTCACATCGAAGAGAAAGGCAGTGGATCTGTTTGAAGAAGGCGACAATGATGTCGTTGAGATCACTGAACCGCCAAAACTTTTCAAGACTTTGAAACCTTTGGGGTCTTTACCTACATCAAAGCTTAATTCAACCACCCCTGCCAACTTATTAATCTCGTCTCACTTCAACACAAATCGAAAGGCCAATACACTACCTCAGTATAAGGTAGCCACAACCCGTGATGAGGCAACCACTTTGACATCTCTGACCACAACCACTGGTCCTACAACACTCTCCCAGCGGCGTTCTGAGCCGTGGGAAAACCGTGCAAGGACGACCGCGGTTAAGAATCCAAGACTTTCACAGAAGAGCCAGCCTCAATCTAGCTCATCCCTTTCATCTTTTTCATCATCTTCATCCTCCATCTCGTTGAGTGAAGAACAGCAAAAAGTTATAGATTTGGTGGTAAACCAAAAAAAGAATGTCTTCTATACCGGTTCTGCTGGTACTGGTAAGTCTGTGGTTATGAGGGAATTGGTCACACAGCTCTACAGGTTATACGGTTCAGCTGCTGTGGCCGTTACGGCATCTACAGGTCTAGCTGCTGTAAACGTCGGTGGTCAAACCATCAACAGATTTTCCGGTGTTGGCGCTGGTAAGGGTTCTGCATCTGAAATGATTGTCAAGGTAAAAAAGAACCGTGTACTCACGGAAAGGTGGAAGAAGACAAGGGTTCTTATTATTGATGAAATCTCCATGATAGATGCGAACCTGTTTATGAAGCTCGACCAATTGGCACGAGGTGTTCGCGGAAGCCCTAATAAGCCATTCGGTGGAGTTCAGGTTGTTCTGACAGGGGACTTTTTCCAGCTACCACCAGTCCCGGAGCGGGGCCAACCCCAGCCCAAGTTCTGTTTTCAAAGCCCAAACTGGACAAAAGTGGTTGATCGAACCATACTGCTCACCAAGGTGTTCAGACAGAAGGGCGATACTGAGCTGATAGATATGTTGAACGCACTAAGGATGGGCTCTCTGTCTGATGAGATGTCACAAAAGTTCTATGCACTCACTAGACCAGTAACCTATGATGATGGCCTCTTACCCACGGAGTTGTATCCAACAAGAGCAGAGGTGCAGAGGGCAAACAGTTCCCGGCTGAGTTCACTTTTGGGCCGTGGAATGACGTATAAGGCTGTCAACACAGGTCCAGAAAATCTTCGATACTTACTGGATGGCGTGATGGCTGTAGATCAGTTGGATCTGAAAGCTGGTGCCCAGGTCATGATGTTGAAGAATCTGGACGATAAACTTGTGAATGGGTCTATCGGACGTGTTCTCTACTTCTTTTCAGCTGCTCTATGGACCCAGATCGAACAGCAATTCAGTGATCTCGAATTATGTGATGATGACTTGACAGAGGACTTGCAAATTGTCTCTGATCACATTGGTTTACCCGTGCCTGATGATGACCTTTCTAAGAGAATTCAGGCTCTTCCCACTTATAGACTGCAGAGAATAGTGCCTCTGTTGCATTGGGCAAAAGGCGAGACTAGAAACTCTGCCGTTGTATTCCCAGTGGTGAAATTCAGAGTGGCCAACTCGTCAACCCCAAAGATAAAGCTAGTGGAGCCTCAGGAATTCTCGGTCCAGGTCAAAGGCGAGAAGGATTTCCCTGTCCGCAACCAGATTCCACTCCTGTTGTCATGGGCCCTTTCCATTCACAAAGCACAAGGCCAGACACTGGAGCGGGTCAAGGTAGACCTTCAGAAAATCTTTGAGTTGGGTCAGGTGTACGTAGCGTTATCGCGTGCAGTTGCAAAGGAGTCATTAGAGATTGTCAACTTCAATCCTTCGAAAATCAGAGCCTCTGATGATGTTAAGAGGTTCTATCAGCAGTTGGAGGTTCTTAATTAGTTGTAGTACTGCAAATACATACCACTTATATGTAGTTTTGTCAAAGCGCTAACATCAATGAATTCACAAGTCAAATAATTCGAGATATCTCTCGCACCGGCACTGTCTACGTAAACGAAAAACACACTGTAATTATTCAGTTCTGGGCCCATTACGTGTGTGTTCTGCACCTTAGAAATCTGGGGTAGTGAAAAATACGTGCATCCTGCGGCGCGTCACGATGATGCACATCAACCAAGAAGCGCTTTCTCAGTGTCTATAATTCAGAGGAACATCTATATAATAAATCCATAGTTTGCATGAAACTAATGAATCGATGATCACCGGGCGATGTGGATTCTGTCAATTCCTTCCATCGATGATCCAGAGAGTAAGTCTTCCAAGGAATGGGTATCTTGACAATCAATACTAACATTCTTCTATAGATATAGTGCGTCATTTGCTGCGACCTGGCAAAAGGTACAAGATTGGACGGCTACAAGAAAGCAATGACTTTGCCATAGAGAAACAATTTGTATCAAAGCATCACCTCGAGGTGGAGGTGGGTCTGGTGGATGAAGACAGTGCAGTAAGTCAGGTGAAGGACCGTGCAGTTTTTTTTTTCACAGAAGCTTGGTATTAACATCTGTCATCGCAGACCTGTTGTGATCTTGTGACCCCATTGAATTTGTGGACGTTCAGTAAGGCCTCAACAGCAGTGAATGAGCACGTTTACAAATCGAAAGACGCAAAGGCGGTGGAGATAACGAACATAGAGACTCAAAATACAATCAGATTAGGCTCGCTCAAGAAAGAGGTGCTCACCATCCGCCTTAAGTGGACACCTTTGACGGTCTGTTACAGTGATGGTGAGTCTAGCGAGCTGGATCCCGCCCTTACTTTTCAAAAACTGTTGGCTGCAGCGGCAAAGAAGATTGATCTTCGCTATACACCGAAGTTTTCACCTGATGTCTCCTTCTATCTAATGGGAAAGAAGCAGTCCAGCAAGTTGATGTATTCACTATTAAACTTTGTGCCGGTGTTGCAGGAGGGAGTTATATGGGAAATGATTGAAAGAGCTTCCGGCCTCGAGAATGATTACGATGCCTCATTTCCTCTGTTTAGTAACTACCTGGTTCATGACAACTACAGACCAATCGACAAAAGAGGAAGTATGTTCAAAGGTATCACGTTCATCGTTGCGAACAACGTTGATTTTAGATTATTGGAGAAGACTGTAGCTGGAGCAGGTGGGGTGTGTGTTTCTTTTCCTGTTATCGATGATGGGAAGCCATCAAAGACGGCGAAACAAGTGGTGGAGTTTGCGCACTCTTACTCTGGTGGGGTTCTGATCAAGTTGGTGAGTGACGAAGTTCTCAAGTCATTATCAGCCACGTCAGGACCCTGGGATAACAATACCTCACAAGATGTGACTGAACTACTCATTCTCTCAGAAGCTGCGAGATTGATGGGCATCCAACTTGTTTCTAATACCACCTTGCTACAATCGATTGTTGATGTTGATCCGTCGTTACTACGACAACCTTTGAATGACGACTCTGTTACAGGATCCTTTGCCCTACCACAGAAGCGGAGACGATTGGCCCCACGAAACCAGCGCAGCCAAGTTAGAGCAATAGATTCAATGGATATTCTCCTTTCGAGTGACATGTATACACCGTTTGCTGAGAAGCGGGAGAATGTCTCAAAAGCCAGCGGAACTTCAGATGATCCCAACAGGGCGGGAAAAACTGTTCAAGAGAAAGAAGCGGAGTTGAGTGCTAATCACCCTGATCTGCTGATTTTGGAGCCCGAAGATACCCAGAAGGCTGCGGATATGAGCATATCACCCAGTATGTCTGACACCCCCGAAGTTGAGCCAGTTTTAAAACACGCAGATATTGAAGAGGGAACGAGATCTGAGCGTGGTACACATGCGAATACATTGGTCACGGCCATTAGGGAGGCACAAGAACTGAAAAAGAAACAGCGAGATGAACGATTTGGAACCTCAGAAGCTGAGGAATCTGTCAGTGACAGCGTTAAGCTGGAAAACCTTGCAATAGTTGAAGAAGCAGACATGCTTAGAAAAACGCGCCCAATGGCCACTGATACCACTCAGTATCACGATAGAAAAAACTTCAAGAACTTTGTGAAAAGTGTTCCCCGAGGCAGCAATATTCGCGGAGCATTCAATACTACGCGAATATTTCTGGAGCTGGTAGAGTATGATCCAGAGACAGAAAAGCAAAGAATGTTACAGAAAGATCAAGACTTCTTGCATGGTATAGAAGTGGAGCAAGCAAACCTGGCAGATATGGACATGCAATTTGGATCGGAGTTTAGAACCATAGCTGGCACAGCTAAAAAGGCCCGCATGAGGGTCGCGAAGGGTGACCGAGCCCAGAGTCACCCCAGCAATCTTGTAAACACTCTGTTTGTACCTGACATTGAGGAGGATGAATCTGGAATTCATGAAACCCATGCTCAGGAAGAGGACGAACCTTCTTTGCACTCGATAAAAAGACAAAGATACGGATTGATCAATATGAGTAATTCAGAACGCGACGCAACTGCAGGTAGGCAACGGGGATTCCAGAGAGACGACAGAGATGACGACGATATGCCGAGATTCAGATTTAGTAGGCGTTAGAATAGATCCATGGTTATACTTGGAATAATAGATTGCATTAGGTTTTCGTCATAATTCGTAACATGTTCAGATTCGTTATCTCCAGTTGATATCTGGAATACAAGTGCCGAGCTTTTTGAAGTATATCAGGTGACTGTCGGCACTAAAATACATATCCTTGACACAGTTGGGGTTATGGCGCGCATCACAGAACCACACGTCGTTCTTGGTTACATCTGTGTTGGTCTTGGAGATGAACACTTCCCCTGCAAATTGCTCATAGACGATTCCTGAAGGAAGATGAGTTTTGGGGATGGTGGTGACTTGGTCGCCAACGTTTGTTACACGATACAGATACCTTTGGTTGACATCCTTAGCGTACAGGTTGAATATGTGCTCAAGCCAAGATGCCAAGAAATCATTTCCCAAAACGGGTTGTCCAAATGTGACACATCTGAAGTTGTGGAAATCTAGCTCATCCAAGAGATAAACCGATACCAATGTCGCAACCGCACCAGCAAGGGAGTGGCCAGCCACATACAGACGGTAGTCTGGATACTCTCTTAATTGCTGTAGAAGTACATCTTCAATCTTATCCATCGTGGCCACAAACGCGGAATAGAACCCTCCATGAACCCTGCAGTTGAGGCAAGATGTAGTGAGGTAGTGACCTGTATTTCTGTAGCCAATTTGCTGCACATCAATATCGGAGAGCGTGTCTGTGAAAGACTTTGTTCCTCTCAGCGAAAGATACAGGTGCCGTTTTGTGTCATCTCTTGCTATAAATCCCGTGGTGACTAACGAGTGGCTCAGAGGTTTCCCATTTGTGCTCCACTGATAAACCAGTGTAGCATTAGGAAACTTGTCACAGCCAGCATGGCACTCAAACGGTTCCCTGATCGACGAGATCGAAGTGATACAGTAAGCGATATCCACGAGATCGGCAAAGTGTGAAAATGAATCTAGTTGATCATTTGAAATCTCCCTTCCCTCAGGACGACTTTCTTTATGGTGAGGGAACAGCCGCAGAGGACCATCAGCTGATATTATGGTACCAGCTCGTGCAAGGTCATTGAGAAAACCAAGAGAGAGACATGAAGACAACAGCACCACATGAGACGTGACTATCGCAAACAATAAAGTGGGGGCCCTCATTATATAGTACAGTTGGTATTTTGTACGGTGGAGTGGAAGCTCAACCCATGTTGCTAGTGAGCTATGGGCAACAACAGTGGGCAACAAAACGACCCTAAGTGGATATTAGTGGGCGACCCTCTCTCGCACAACTATTTCAACACTTTTATATGTATACAAAATATCCTTTGGTAGAGGAAGAGGTAAAGTTGGAATGATTTCAGTTATGGTCTTAATACTCTGTCGTGTTGTTTTCGAGTTTTAAAGAGATGCAATCACAGGTCTTAGCGAGGCTCAGAGAAACAAAAACAGGCAGGTCACTGTTTAGGTGACATCCCGCGCAGTGCATATAGCTGCAGGTGGCCGTTTTTTGTGGGGAAGAGCTACCGCATAAAGTAAGCGATCGCAAGGTATGGAGTTGTAGCACATCTCCCTATACCGTTCTAGCTATACGGGAAAAGGTAATATTTAAACTCTTTAAAGTGTGACTTGCTTTGATATGATATAATCTTATTGTAGGTTCGCGTTGTTGTTGGCTCTTGTACACTTAGTAGCCCCTACGGTCTGACAGGAGACTATGGCATTATGCACCCGAGCAGGATGTCTCTTAGACTAAGCATACTATGTCCTCGGAATTCTGAAACTGTCTATTGATCCTGTGAATGTCATTCCGTGTATAACCTCATTAGCTTCCAGTGGAAATCTTGGAGTCTGCCTTGAATGATTCCTACTTTGCCGATTCCTGCCTCGGACAAAAGCTCATGACGCTTAGCCAATGGCAGAAGATAAGGAGCATCTCATCACTTCAGGGCTCGCGATTCTCACACGCAACAATATCATGCGATGCCCAACTGACATTGACTACAGATTAGAGAGTTATGGCCAAAGGATTATAATTTGAAGGAGATTTCAACCAAGGAGCGGTCAACAGATATAAATTGGATCGATGACTCTAAGTGCGTCTAGTTCAGCTTTGAGAAGGGGCCGCGTCGCCGTGTGTAGGCTCATGTCTACCGCGGCGTCTGCAGGAGAAGCGCCAGGAAGAGAAGTGCAATACAATAGTTTGTCAAAGGCACAGAATGCTTTTCTGGATCGTGTGATACGTGTTGACCAGGCTGGTGAGCTGGGTGCCAACTACATATACAGTGGACAGTACCTCGTACTTTCTCACACGAGACCTGCTCTCAAGCCAATCCTAAAGCACATGTGGGAGCAGGAGATCCATCACCACAACACCTTCAACAACCTTCAGACGGTGCGAAGGGTACGCCCATCTCTGCTGACTCCGCTGTGGAAGCTGGGCGCAACTGCATTGGGTGTAACCACCGGATTGCTAGGTAAAGAGGCTGCAATGGCATGTACTGAGGCAGTGGAGACGGTAATTGGTGGGCACTATAACCAACAGCTGAGAGTGCTCATGAACCAATACGACATTGGAGCAGTGGATAGGAAAACGGGCGAGAAAGTGGACTGTGAAACCGCCGAGGAGTTGGCTGCACTGAAAACAACGATCAAGCAATTCAGAGATGATGAGCTTGAACATCTTGACACTGCGATACAGCACGATTCCCATGGTGCCCGTCCTTACTGGCTCCTAACAGAGTCCATCAAACTGGCATGCAAGGCCGCAATCTTTACTGCTGAAAGAGTCTAATTACCCGAGTCTCGAGTATGACATGAACATAGCCCCTAGATAAGCTTACCTCCGATTAATGAAAAAAAAATTCTATATATACTTGAAACAAAATGAAATCCTTTTGCGCAACAAAATGCACCATTTACTTTTATGTCAGACCAGTCCATCGTAAAGTTTGAGTGCATGCACAATTGCTGGATCCACCTTCGACCCTTCCTTGAACTCTTCCAACGAGATCTGGCCATCCTTGTTTTTGTCCATCATCTTGAAAATCTTTTCTACTCGCAGCTCAGGCGTTGACTCGTCCTCTGCGAGCTCAACCATCGTGCCAATCATTTTGTAGAGAGCACTCACAATTGACAGCATTTCATCAAAAGTGATTATTCCATCATTATTCAGATCATAGAGTCTGAAGGCCCACAACAGCTTCTCTTCTAGTGTCCCACGAGATGTGATAGAAAGCGCAGTTATGAACTCCTTAAAGCTTATCGTACCGGATCTGCTGGAGTCAAAAGCGTTGAAAGCATAGTTGCTGAACTCAGTGGGATCTCCAAAGGGGAAGAACTGCTTGTGTATCTTGAGGAACTCCTCCTTTGTCAGTTCACCAGAGGGACAGTCCCTTTTGAAACCCTTGTACCACTGTTGCAATTCCCTCTTGTCGAATTTTGTTGATGTTTTCAGTTCCGCTATTTCATCCTTGGATAGCTTAGAGGACGTCTTGCCCATCTTCTGGATTATCTTGTATATGAACATCTTGGTTCTGTGCGTTTGTGTGGTGTTGGCTGTGTATGAACTTTCTCACACCGTCGGCCTTGACAATGCTTATACAGGTGAGGGTTGATTGAAATAACTCAAGAGTGGATTTGGACACATGTGGAAACCTTCTGTAGGCTGAGCAATTAGTCAAATGTACTTTTCGCAGATGATTATATCCTTGCCTCCACTTGTTTCGGCGTCGCTCCTCTATACAAAGAAACGCATAGCCCATGCCCCGCATCGCCTTTCCCCGAGCGATCGTACTGCGCAAAAGAGACACGACGCATGGCAGTGTCGTCACCGCTTAGAGCTACGTAGAGAGTTTTTTTTTGGAGATATCTTGAGAAAAAAGTTGAGAGGTGGATATATGAATCCGATTCTTATTATATATTTAATATAAGAGTGATATGTCTCTTGCAGATCGCACTTTGCGTAAATACGTCACTCGGTGCATAGTAGCCACCTTCTATAGACAGCTTGCGCACTGTAGTGTGTGTATGCATTCAGAAAGATAAGAATCTTAACAGGTACAAAATATGAAGAACCGCGAAACGGAGCGACGCAAACTAGAGGATCCTCACCATTTCGTCGAACCAGTCATCGATTCCATCACGGGGTTGGATCTCACTTGGTAAACCTCCTTCCGAATAATGCACTTCAAATAAACAGTTGCCAATTTTGACATAGGAGAGAGTTTTGGCTCCAACATGCTTATATTCGCATATGCCCTGTACAACGTGCTGAACACGTAACCATTCATCAAAAATACCTGGATGTTGGGTCTGTAGTCCCATATGAGGTTGTCCCCCTGATTCCTGTCCAAATATTGAGAGATGCTTAAGCACTGGCATACAAGTACCAAACATGTGATCCTTGACCGACTCTATGTTTTCCGAGGAGCAGTTCAAACGGAACGACCTCAGGCATGGATAACGTATCTCTCTTCCACAGGACACCAGCTCGTTTATCATTGACTTGGGAACTGGCTTCAACGTCTCATGGTACCTAGTCAATTCCTCGTATGCCTCTATAGAGAGCTTTTGTAGGGTCTTGGAGTGTCTGCTGACTGCTGTGGCATATTCTCGGCATACTTCTTCCCAGGACATGCGCTTCGTCGAATTCCATCGTATTGTAATGTCCAATGCTGTTATGCTTTCAAGCTTGTCAATGAAACCGGGAACAGTATCCACCATGCCTTGCCTGATATCAATGCACAACTCACGCAGATGGTGCAAGGATGGTGCAAGAGAATCCAGTATGCTAGGCCTAAGGCTCCGAATCTCCACACCCGCTGGAAACTGAGCACTTCGAAGAAACGCAAATTGCACCTCTGAGATCCCGGTTAGATGTAAAATCCTAAGCTTAGAGAGATCAAATACGCTCAGCAAGTATATGCTATCGGAGGGCTGAACCGTTAACGACTCCAACGAGAGTTCCTTGAGACAGAGCTTATCCAGATTTTGCTTTCTCAGCAGTGTCTGCAACGATTGCCTTAGCGCAGGAATATCGGAGACATCCAACTCTTGAAAATCTCGTGTACTGGTGCTGATGAGATGACTGGCCGGGGGGACCAACATGCCTTGCTTGTGTTGTTGTTTTGATAATTTCAACGTGTTCAGCAATGCAAGATTGCTATGACTGAGCAGCACGTTCATGAGGTTCGTCAGTCTCTCATGGGTCTGATAAGGCCCAATGGAGAGGTATTTCAGGTTAGCCAGATACAATGGAGTAGATTCCCGGATATTCTTTTGTCTTTCGAGCTCAAGTGAAATGGTGATTAGCTTCTGGGGATTGGGAAGCTTTCTCAACAGAGAAACGTTCATCACTACCGAGTTACACCATCTCAGCTCAACCAGATTGGAACACAGGGGAATCACTCGGCTGAGATAGTTGGTTACAAGATCTATTTCCATAAAACCTTCGGGAAGATAATCGCAACTGAGAGATCGCAGATGTGTAGCAACCTTTGGTTTCGCCAATTGCCTCATCAACTGTTTGAGGTTAAACGTTGTTCGCACATAGGAGATGCCAATGGTGTCAAACTCCTTGTCAAATCGGGAAAACTTGGAATTGATAATGATGCTTTGGTACAACACAGGTTTTAAAAGTACATGAAGCCTTGAGTTTAGTCTCACAAGGGTACACAGGTCAAACTGCGTCAGCCTCTTTGCAATATCAAAGAGAATCTCATCCGGCAAGTGGAAGAGCGAGACCGTACAAGGTGTTGTAGGATTATGGGTGGTGGAAATCTCCGTATTGTCAATATGCTGATCATCATGGCGATGCAAAACCATACTTTCCGTCTCTAGGTGTGGTTCCAATGGCGTTTGGGTGGCAAAGCCAATGATAGCGTTGGACATCTTGCTCTCCATTTTGTGGGGAAACCAGTAGGCAGCAGCGAAAAGGAGAGCCCTCTATTAAACACCGTGCATTTCGAAGAGTGCAGAATAAGCTATGATGCTGAAATAGCCTATCTCTCAATCTGTATGGGAATTTTTCAACATGAAAATAATACACCCGTCAAGGTAACCAAGTTACCCCAACTTTTTCCACAACGTTGCCTATCGGGTCTCTTATCTGAGCATGCATACATAGGCATGCGCGATATGGTAGCGTAACGCTGTCAGCCACTCCTGGGCTGTTCTACACACACCACCAGTGTGAGATGGATCAGCAAAGGGAACAAACACACACAGCGACACGCACGCACACATATATACACCATTCTGAAAGGGTTTAAAAAAATATATGGCGATCTCGAAACTCGTGCTGAGCTGAGAGGAAGAGCAATTATATTTTCGCCGGGTGGTCTACAGAGAGGACAGCGTAGTGTGATCTTCGTATGGAAACACGCAGATCGGTCGACCGCTGCTTGAAATACACATAGCACCGTTAGCCATGCAGTTTGAAAACGATTCCTTCAGCGAAGATGAGGAGTTCCCGTACCCACAGAGGGTGACCCGAGAGTCATTCAATTTCAATTTGGATAAGCTGAGCAATAACCACGGAGCAGACGAATTATCAATTGGACCCACCACCACACAGCGCACTCTGTCGTCTGCCTTCCCGGTGGATCTATTCCTATACGAGAACTACAGGTACTCAGCACTTGATGATCTGGGAAGCGAGTTGACCCAGCTGTTGCGAGAGCTGGACTCTGAGCTCATAAACTTGGTCAACAATGACTACAACGATTTCATAAATCTTGGCCGGTCGGTGGATGGAAGCATAGACCTGATACACAGCATAAAAGTGGATGTGACGAATTACCAAAAGGCGATAAAACGCTCACAAGCGAGTCTTTCCAGCTCAAGTGAAGTGGTTAAATGCATTTTGGATCATAAGAAACAGCTCTACGAAACCAAAATACTCGCTGGTGTGTTAATTAAACTCAGTGAACAGGTGGAACACGCGGAGAAGTTGATAAACGCAAATGGTACAGCAATGGTCTCTTTTGCCACAGTTAGCGAGCTTACCACGTTGTACATCTCAATTCATAAGATAATGAAGCGAGTGCTGTCGTCACCTCAGGCTGACACATTGGAGATGCTCAATTTGCTGAACAGGAGAGTGAGCGTGCTCCAGTACGAATACAAGGGTGTGTTGGACGAGTTTTTGATGTCGCAGAGCAGCAGTGGTAAGTTAAGCAGCGAAGAAATGCTCAGCCTCATGAGGATATATGCCGTGATTGGACATTCGGCTGACTTCATCAAGATAATAAAAGAGAGCAAGGGCAAATGAGTATACACACGTCGTCCTTCACACACATTACACATTACAAACCTTTGCACTTTATATAGAAGCAATGAACATGCATTATGTTTTATAATGGAATCTTAAAAAAGAACCGAGACCATCTCCGCAAGTGTATCTGGAAAACTAAATTACCATATTCTCTCAGAGAAAGCCGTAAAATATAGTCGAACGAGTAGCAGCATGAAGCAACTACCTTTTCAAACAAGTACCTGCTGGAAGGCCAAGACATATACAAAACAAAACAAAAAACCACGATTGGATAACAACGCCGAAATGATATATAAACAGAAAAACAATAGCAGAACAAGAATGTAAACTAGAATGAAGAGAAAACGGAAACGCAACAAAACACAAATAGATAAATGGGATATGAGAGGAATAACACAAATGACTTAAATGACCATGGTAAAAAATATTCAAATGATGATGTTTCCACCTCTTCTTCAGTGGATGACTAAGCCTGTACTAGATCGGGCTTCCAATCCAAGTGCAATCTCTGATAAACACTTGCCTGGACATTAGACCAGATAGAAGCCTTCTCCTCACTGGTAAGTTTTTTACTCACCTGCTTCTTTGGTGCAGTATTGGTAGAGTTCATGATGGCCTTCAACAGAAGGGCATTCTTATTAGAAGATGGATCAACCTCGGCTGTTGTCTGAATGTTGTTCATCTTGCGTCTTTCACGCTTGATTGTCATACATATTCTCTTGAAGTCATGGCGACATTGAGACTCAACCGCAAGGTTAAGCAAGAAATTCTCAATGATGTTGCGCCATTCGTACTTGAAGAGAGTATTGTAATAGTAATCTTTGAGTTGCAACTGTGACTCAGACAAGTGTTGATCATCTGCTTCACCCTGCATCATATTCTGAAATAGTTCAATTGGCACGTTGTAGTGGGAGACGAGGATGTTTACATGCCGCACCCTGGCAGACTGCACAATGTACTTTGCAGTCTTATGCCTGAACCCAACATCAAAGTTAGATTCTTTATATATATCCGAGTCGACCAGCGCCTGGATAAATTCCAAATCCGTGGAATTGAGTGGGACATACTGTATTTTGAGCCCAACATTAGAGATCACCTGGGGAATGCGATTGCCCCATTCCTGCTTCAATGCATCTACAATCAGCAACGACCTCACATCGTTCAACTCCCATCCAATCAAGTCCCTTTTGGTAAAGGTTGGACGGCCATTACTGAAGCGCTCTGCCACGAGATCTGGTGCATACATCTCTGAAAAGTCTGTTGGCAGAGCATCGTTGAGCGTTATGAGCATCGTGCCGTCCAAATCCCCATTCATCACCTGTGGATCGGTACGGGTGGTATTCACAGTGTACACATTCGACAGCTGGTTAGAGAAAAGGGAACGATTGTTCACTGATGACCACGAAGACTCTGCTGAGGCAACTGACGGCAATGACGATGCAGAATATGTAGATGTAGAAGAAGGAACACGCTCCAAGTTATCACCATGATCCATGAGTACGCCCTCCATAGGCTGCAGTGGCGCTGCTTCTATTGATTCCAAGACTAATGAAGCACTGTCATGATGGACATTATGTAGCTCAGTTGACGATGTTGCAACCAATTGTTCTGAAGAAGATACCGGACTTGGAGTTGGATGGCTTCTGTCCTCCTTTTCGTTAGAGTTTTTGCGTTTTAAAGAGCTTGGGCGCAGAAAGCCAAAGTATTTCTTCTTTATTGATGTGGTAGTTGATGTGTTTGTTCCGCTGCTGTGTTCCGAAAGAGATCTTTGGTCGCTTCTTTCGCTGTCAAAGCTGACAGCATCATCAGAGCTATTTACATTCTCCAAACTGGAAGCAGTGATTGAATGCTGCCGCAGGGGCGAGCTTCCATATTTTAGTGTGGGCTCTCTGTGTTTGTTCCTAAGGACCTGAAGTCTGCGGTTAACATCCTCACGGGCACGCTGAGTATACTCAATAGGCGTTGAGTAGTTGTCACTACCCGAGAAGGAGGTGAGGAAGGAGTGATTTGGAAACATCACGCAATTTTAGAGCAAGCCCTCTCTTGTTTGCTTTGAATTCCTAAAGTAGGTCGTGTTCCGTTGTTTCCCTGGCTGTTGTGATATATGTATCTGCGGTGGCTGTTCCTTGCGGAGAAGCTATGCCGTTCCCTCACTCGTGCAAGGGCAAAAGGGAAAAGAAAAAATAAACGGAGAGCGCAATTATTGCACTGAATTCCCTTTGAATCAAGCCGTTTGCTGATACCCACAAGGCCTCTATTGATTATCGCGATGTAGTTATCCTTCTCATAGACGTTTCCGGTCGGTCCTCTCTTCTTCCGCTTAATAGCGGCAGGGGTTTCAACCATGTAATCATTGGGATGGATGAGCTTTTTTCCTCCTTCTGCCATCTCTCACGGTCACCACGCCATTTTGCACTGGGGATCACCACTCGGCTGAGTTCGGACAGGCCCAAACCCCAGCAAAAGGAGGGATCACTTCCTAATGCGGAAAGACTACTCTGCGGTTGTGCGTCGGATGGACGCCCTTCACTGAGAGTTACTCCGCCAGTCATGCGGCCTCCGTACATTAAGCTACATCTAGATTGTGGGAACTATGTACGTATTCATGCAAGTACGGAGCTTATAGAGGTGCTGCTCTACCATCGGAACAAAGAAATCCTCCGGCCCTTATGGACCCCCACCGCCAACCCTGCTCATCGGAAAAAAGTTGAATAGGCTAAGCTATTACATTTACCCCAAAAGAGATTAGGTATAGGTATATTCAGCTCATTTCACATTACAAGGGAGTGTTCTTCGATTGCCCAGTCTGATCTCACAGTTGGCTTATTGCTGATTGACCGCGTGAGGATATGGAATATTGGGTCATCGATTTTTCCGGCCGAAGGAACTGACTGGCACGGGGTGTCAGCTGCTTCCGTTACCATGCCTCTCATTTTTCCGGTGCCTGTGGCATGATGAATATACCGCGGTGCCTTCAGCGATGCCTGGTATGCCCGTGTTTAGTGTGCGGCCAGAGGCTGCACTATATCGTTGCTACGGTGTAGCCGCTGCTAGGACCGCGTAGCAGGTGCTGGCAGGAGCATTAGCTTAGAAACATTTCACATGTCCTGGCTGTCTCTGCATTACGTATGACACTGCTGTTGTCCAGGCAGTCCGGATGGAACTCCGTCTTCAGGACGGATAAATTAGTGGTTCCTTGCCAACACCGCAACACCGTATGGACATCTGCTCCGTTCAAGGAAGGGAGGATATAGCTTTAAATTCCGTTGCTGATATAGGGCATTCTCGTTAAGTTGCAGCGGCGTTGATGCCGGAAGACGGAACCCCTCCTACCTAAACCGGACCTGGTTGATCCGCATGTTGGCAAGTTGTGTATTTGCTATAGCATGCACATACGTTTCCGATCAAGCTGCTGAATCAACTGTTTGCTGAACTTATCTATGCAATGTAAAATATATATTACTTAAGCCCCACTAAGTGTGTATACATTTTGTGTTCAGAGCGAAGAACATCGCGTATCGCACCAACCAAAGAAAAATGGAACATTGTACATTTTAAGAATATACACATCTGCAAGGTATTCAAGCCTAATAATATCTATGAAATAATCGAAGAATATCGATGTTCTTTGCGGCTGTACCGCAACACACAGTCAATGCACAATTTCAATATCCTTCCCTGAACCTAATACCATATCTCAACGGAGACTATCCTCCATATCTCCATCTCCCAGTTTCTGAAAAGTCACTTTTGCCATGGAAGCTAACCATTGCAATTACTCAGAGGCAGCCGCCTCTCTCTGATTCTTGATCTCTTCAAGCTCTTTCACACGTCTCTTGAAATCCATATATTGACATTGCTCGTAGTCATGTCTTTCCTGCTCGCAGTTCCAAGGCATGTACCAACCTTCCTTACGGCACTTATTGAGTGGCACCAACAAAGCAGCACACCTATCACGGTATGCCAGTGGTATCTTGTTCTTCTTCATCTCCTCATGAGAGACTATGCGATGATTGGTTAGTAGATGTCAAAAGTGAGTGAGAGATTGCACCATTAGAAAATGCTCCAATCAGCTTGAAACGATGTGGACAGAAAAAGGACATACGGAGTTCTGGAAATTCGGTAATGGCCATTATGTATGCTGCTCGACAAAAGTAGTCTCCTGTTGAGAAATGACCCTCAACAGTTGTATCCTTTTAGCTTCGTTATGTACTGCCGTTTAATTAGTGTGCTTCAGGGTGTAAGCGAAAAAAGGCTCGAGCGATTGGTGGGAAGATAGATTATCTAATACACGACTTAAAATGACAGGACATACCGTTCTCCTCCTACCCCATCTTGGCCGTGGTGATTCCTAAATTGCGAGTCGCCCCCCGGAGATGATGATTGTTTGAAAAATCTCAATTTATTTCCATTGAATTGGTTGGTTTTCAGTCATTCCTCCAACTTCGTGCATGGGGGGCGTCTTTCCCAGGCATCTAAGTGCCTAGTTGGTCTCCTCGCCCTAATCCTGGTTCTCGAAAAGAGGGTGCAATGGGGGAGGGTTCACAGAAGTCGTGCATCAACCCAGAGAAGCAACACAGGCGAACTAGCACATATGCTAAATGCTTCGACGCGTTTAAATGAGAATGCCGTTTTAGGAATGAGCAGCAGAAGCCGATCAGGAAGAACGAGGCCTAAATGGATAACTCTCAGCGCAAAAAAAAGAAAAAATATAGCATATATACAAATACTTTTAGCCGACTCGTGTTTTAAGATTGCTTTTTGCCCAAGTGTAACCTAATATCTTGGTTTCTCCGAACTGTGGTTCCGGGTAACACCACCCTTGCTAAGCGTTGGCCTCTCTTTATTTATTTATTTACTAGTTGGGTTCCTTGCTGAGGCGACGTCAAGAACCCTACATGAGCTAGGCCGGGAACTGGCGTTAGCCACATTAGCGACTTTTCGGCACGTTGAGTGTTGGTAAGTACATCACGTTTCTTAGCTTGATTTGGATTGGAAACTCACACCTAGGGTAGTAGGAGCCAGAAATCGTTCACGGAGATTATTATTTCTGTATTTTATTTTTCATCACAGTATTTGTTTGACCTCCATTCAATTATACCAGGTGGTGCGCCTCATCTTAACGCGCGCCTATTTTTTTTTTGCTTTCACTCTCGCCTTAAAGTGGGCGATACATTGCCGCAACAAAACAGACATTCCCATATTCACGTGTGAACTCCAACCTACAACATGATTGAATCAATGTATCGCCACAGAAACGTGTCTCAGACTTCCACGGACTCTGTTTCGCGTCGTCTATCTCTGAACAACCCTTTCAGATCAGCGGTGTTGAACGAGGAATTGGCAAGCCAACAGACTGGGAACAGGGTTTACGGAAGGGCTGGCTCGCGAGCAAGCAGCTCCACACCCACGATCAATGAGGTGAATCGTGTGCCTTCTCCCGAGTACGAAGCATGGTTGAGAAGGAACGCCGAGGAAGAGTCCGATGGAGACGATGGCCTCGAATTTATCAACCCCAATCAAATACTAAAACCAAGCCTCGCCAGCGCTCAGTCAACCGGCCAGGACTCACGTCAGTCATCGTAAGTATATAGAATTTTTATTTTCATTTGGTAGCAACGACAATGGTCGGCTGTGATAAGAACCGAGGCTTATTGCCAGAGGTTCAGCTTCCTCCACAACATGTCAGACAAAACAAATCAAAGATTTGAGGCAAGATTTGAGGCAGGATTCGAAATGGGTTTGAGGTGAGAACATTATTTGCATAGCAACTCTATTCGACGAGATTGCATCCATATTTCGAGCACCAAACAGAACTTAACTGCTACTCTCCATCTCTCTCTAGCTCCCATATACTCAGTGCATCTCCAGAAAGTCGTGAGATACCAAATCAGTCTGGCTTCTGAGCAACAGTCGGAGAATGGCTGAGCAGCTCAGCCGGGAATGTGGCTCATCCGAAACAGCGCACCGATTGTGCAAAAAGAGGGGCCCACCCGATCTGCAACATCCTCAAGCGCGGGTCTATGGGAGCGTCTGGGGGAGTATGGGGAGTAGCACGCTTGCGGGACACAAAGCACACTGAAGCGAAAGAGCGACTCTAAAGCCCATGGGAATAACAAAACATAGAAAAACAAGATATAGGTTTTATTTTTTTCCTTACTGGAGATAAAGTGGAGCTTCATATATCTGTTTGGCAATCTATCTATGATAATTCCCCAGCAAGCAAAACGTGATCACATTATAAAGGCGGGGTTTTACTGTGTTCTTTTGAGTCACTCACTTTAACGCTCTGATACATCGCAGCTGTTTCCCACTACTTTATCATATCCGCACGAAGTTGTGTATTGGTGTAAACGGAGGTGTGATATAGCCCAGCTCTCACAACTCAATATCTTTGGATAGCCATTCTTGTGCAAGCACGTGATATCCGCCCTTGCTCTGTTTCTCGATTCTCAACCAAATTGAACCCAAACAGCGAATAGCCGAACACTTGAAAACTAACATACAAAGCATGTCTCACGGATTCTCGAAGAACCCATTTGCGGATGCTCTGACCCCCTCAGCTACTGGCAACAGTATCCCACAGAGGGTGCCGGTGACCCGCACCAACTCAGACTCTGCTGCAAGCAGAACTGCATCCACATATGCCATGTCCCCACCACCTCCAGTGAATCGAGGTGGCCGTCCGGGACGTGACGAAGACCTGCCACCTCCCTCATACGAGGAGGCCGCAGGCAGAAGAGCGGCAAGAAGCGAATACCCAAGGGAGAAGTCAGGTTCGTCTGAGACCAGGACATCAGAGTATCGTAGAAGTACACGGCCAAGGGAACACAGGTCCCATAGTGAAAGCGATGGCACCCGTCACCGTAGTCACCGTCACCTCGACGGGGAGCAGAGCGGTGAGCGCCGCCATGGTACTCACCGCTCCTCCCGCGAGAGAGAGCGCTATGAACGTGGCCACGAACACGAGCGCAGTCGTGAGCATAAGCACTCGACCAGGAGAGGTTCAGAGAAACACAGCAGCAGCAAGAAGAGTACAGAGAAGCCCAAGAACCTCGACACAATTGACAAGCTCGATGTGACTGGTTTCTTTGGTGGTGGCGCCTTCCACCACGATGGTCCATTCGACGCATGCACACCTCATAGAAACAAGGGCAAGAAGGCTGCTCCTGTTATGGCGTTCCCAGCAGATGGCCCAAACAATACAGTCAAAGGTATGGGACCATTGCACACGAAGGAGGAGACCATGGATATGATGTTTGGAATCACTGATGATGATCCTCTCTACACAACCGTTCCTGCCAAGCATGTCGTCCCTACTGCTGCTGCTACTTATAGCAGGGCAAACGGTTCATCGAGTGCGCCACCACGCTCCAATGCAGGTGTTTCGGTCGCCCCGTACTCCAATGGAACGGTGGTCAAGGGCTCTCCCGCGCCATCAATCAACTCCGCAATCTTGAAACACGACCCATCTGTCGTTGCCTTCGATGCCAAGACAAAGACCAGTGCTGTTCATGGCGAGACAACCTTGGGTCTCGGTAGTTCTACTTTCCTGGATGGTGCACCTGCCACCAAATCAGCCATTATAGAAGAGGCCAACAACCATCTGAAGAGTGGTGAGCTAGGAAGAAAGAAGAGTTTGGTACACAGATTGAAGATAAACGGTGATAAGAAGGTTGGCTATGACGAGCCTCTTGCTTCGGAGGAAGGTGGAAACTCTTCTAGTTTATTGAGGAGAGTCAAAAGTTTGAAAGTTTCCAGGAAACCAAAGGAGATCTAGATGCGCCCATTTCTCTATCTCTTTTATTTTGGCAACGTTCATTTTTTTTCTTGTTAGGTGTTTGGTATCTTTCTGCAGCGGGAAATGCGACGCTTGTGCAGGGTTTGCAAGAACTGATGTTTGCTTTCCTTTGTATTTGTTATTCTACTTGTATGACTTCATTGGTTTTCTTATTTCCTTTTTTATTCTCTTGCCGTTACGGATCGCTATTTATATGGGGCCTATATATGCTCTACAAAATTGAACTTATATACCGCTTTATACAGCATTTATTGAAAATGCATAGGTCATGGCATCCTGGTTTGAAGACAGGTATTCTATTTACAGTTTATCCCCCTTTCTAAATGAGTCTGTCCAACTTCGGCCTCTCAGACTCTTCTGGTAACCTCTGAGAAACGATGTCCCAATCAATGCACTCCCACAGGTTCTCAAGATAAAGTTTCTTGCCAAACACACCATAATCTGGAAGAAAAGCAGATGGG
Organism: Kuraishia piskuri; assembly: GCA_030567595.1. Classification (NCBI taxonomy): domain Eukaryota; kingdom Fungi; phylum Ascomycota; class Pichiomycetes; order Pichiales; family Pichiaceae; genus Kuraishia; species Kuraishia piskuri. The sequence goes on from JAJLSM010000021.1 coordinate 215,684, forward strand.
GACCCATTCAGTGCAAGTATTGGTCTCAGCTCTCCCTCGTTGGACGTCATTCTAGCTCTTGCCTCCTCAATGGTAGGAACTCTCTCCAATCGCCTGTCCTCCACAGGATTCTCTGCTGCCTGCTTTTTGTTGTAGTATCTTCTTGCAACTTCCATCTGGCCACCGCGGGTTTTGTCATCTGGAAAACCAGTATTGTAAGTATTCATAATGTACAAGGCATCGAACTTCTTTGGGTTCATGGATTGATCGAAACCGTTAATCTGCTTAGCAACCAACCACGTGTAACCATTGCCCTTGATGGCCAAAGTAGAGTTCAACAGCAGAGTTCTGAACTCCACAATTGAGCCGAAAGACCTGATAATCCATTTTCTCAAATAGCCCGTTGGTTCATTGGTGAATGTGAGGTCGGTGGAGGGAGACTGTGTGAGAGCAGACGCATCTGGAGCAGATATTTCCTTTGCAGAATCGCTGTTGGGACGCAGAGAGGACACAGCGTAGTAAGAGTTGTAGATGGAAGCAGCACGGCTGTAGACAAAGTAATCCTTGGGTTGTTTCGCGGTTTTCTTGATCAAAGCATGAAAGCTGTCGATTGGCGAAGATGCGTTCTGGGTAACTTGGAGATTGGGGCCTCTCGAAGAGATGCTCAAGAAGGATTGCTTGAGGTCTTCTGAGCTTTGTGACTCCTCAATCCCGGCTTCTAGAAGGGCAATCTCATTTGCAACCTTATCATACCATACTGTCTCGAGTCCCTTGGCTGAGTAAACGCCAGGGATGCCAGAAGATCTCAGAGAATCGATGTGTCTGATCTTAGGCACAGTCATCAACTGTGATGAACGAAGAGATGAACATGAGAACAGTCTGCGGCCCAGTGAGTACTGGTTGCTTCCTACAGGGCCAGCCATGATGTGTACGAGAATATCGATATACGCTTAGTTATTGTGAGCCTGCTTTCTCGAGATCTTCTTGTTGGCATAAACCTAACTGGTAACACGGCTGATTCTGGTCCAATTTTTCATCCGTCTCCATACGCAAACCCAGGTCTCGATGCCTAGTGTTACCCGGCTCTCAAGTAGCTGTTGGATCTGCCGTCCTCTTCCATGATGCGTAGAAATAAGGGCGTGCAGTTTGTATGGGCATACTGTCAGTGGTAGGCCTGGTTATTAGAGAACATTGAGCGAACTATCAAATGAGGGGAGTATCTTAGTGGAGAGAGCATTCAGTGAGGATGTATCAAAAAGGTGTGGAAAGGTGCACTGGATGGAGTTGGTCATCAAAATTTGCCTACACTAACTGAGGAATGAGGGAGGTTCGATGTTTGTTGTCTCATATGGGCAGAATCGAATCGCGCCGATATCTCCCCAAGGAGATGGTGAGAATTGAACGGTATCGGGCGATAGACCCTTGATGAAACATTATACCGTAGAGTTGTTAACCCCTAAAAAAACAGAATAGGCACCATTCAAATTGACTGTCTAGATTTATCAATCAAGAACCGGAGTCTATTGCACTCCAGTCAAGTTTTCAATTACTCCCCACGATCTACTTCACTGCCTATCTTTCTGATATATTCATCACCATCTTGATGCCATGTGTGGAGTAGAGTGCGCAATATGTAGGGTACGCCCTACATCTCTGAGACAGTTTGCTCGAGTGATTGATTGATAGGGCGTCCAGCGCTGCTATTGCTCTTGTTGCCCACGCTGACTCTGCGGGCCACTCACTTCCCTGTGGCCCTCATAGTGGTGGTCCAGCACACTGACCCCTTCCCCCACCCCCCTTTGACCCCTTATCTTTCCGAGTCGCACGCCTGCAGTCAGGCACAGGACAGGCAGCCTAGCAAAAAGAAAAACCAAAAAACCTTTACCCGGCCCTCTTGTGCCCTTGTCGCTGCCCCCGATGATGGGTGCTGCCGCCACCAATTGACTTGCACCATCAACAATCCCTCAACCGCCGGTGTGAATTCTGGCGTGTGTGGGTTTATTCCTTTTTGGTTGTTTGCGTACAATTTTTACATCCGACTATGGGCTGCTCGTGTGTGGACGTTGTAGGGGTGCGCAATATATTCGAGACATCGATATAATATAACCCGCATAACCTATTTGGCCATTATATATACAAAATATATATTACTATATATATATTTTTTCTTTGTTGCCAAAGGTGCCCATTGCTCTCAGTGGTTGTGGTTTCTCCTTTTTCTCCTCCTTTGCCCTGTGTGCTATAGCGTGAGGTGGCAGTGCTGACTCAACCAACGTTACACGTCCATTACATATCCTGTTTGTAATTTCAAAGGACGGCAAAAACAACGAACCAGATTTATTTTACACAGCATCCATCGATTGTTCAATTGGATCTTGCTCCCGGCGGGTTTTTATATATTATTAAACGCCCTTTTGTTGCAGATTGTTTCACCCCCACCCGCGTCGCATTTTAAGGGACTCAACAGTAGCAGCTTTCATTCATCATCACTGCCAACCAATCTAACTATTAACAAATATGGCTGAACAGCAGGAGGCAGATATTGAATCCATCATCGATAGGCTTTTGGAGGTGAGGGGTTCCAGACCTGGAAAGCAGGTGCAACTTCAGGAGTTTGAGATTAGATATCTGTGTACCAAGGCGAGGGAGATCTTCATCCAACAGCCCATACTGCTAGAACTAGAAGCACCCATCAAGGTATGTGATATATGTGTCTTTTTTGCTTTTTTTTTGTTTTTCTCAACCATCATTTCTCTTACTAACACATAGGTACAGATATGCGGTGACATCCACGGTCAATACTACGATCTGTTGCGACTTTTCGAATACGGTGCATTCCCCCCAGAGGCTAACTATCTCTTCCTAGGTGACTACGTTGATAGAGGAAAGCAGTCCTTGGAGACTATTTGTCTGTTGTTGGCATACAAGATCAAATACCCAGAGAACTTTTTCATACTGAGAGGCAACCACGAGTGCGCATCCATTAACAGAATATACGGATTTTACGACGAGTGCAAGAGGCGTTACAACATCAAGCTCTGGAAGACATTCACTGACTGTTTCAACTGTCTGCCGATTGCTGCCATTATTGATGAGAAGATATTTACCATGCACGGTGGTTTGAGTCCGGACCTCAACACCATGGAGCAGATTAGGAGGGTGATGAGACCTACAGATATCCCAGACGTTGGTCTCTTGTGCGACTTGCTGTGGTCCGATCCTGACAAGGATATTACAGGTTGGAGTGAAAATGATAGAGGTGTGTCGTTCACTTTTGGACCGGATGTGGTATCAAGATTCTTGCAGAAGCATGACATGGACCTCATCTGCAGAGCTCACCAGGTGGTGGAAGATGGCTACGAATTCTTCAGCAAGCGCCAGTTGGTGACACTGTTCTCTGCTCCTAACTACTGTGGAGAGTTTGATAATGCAGGTGCTATGATGAGTGTGGATGAGAGTTTGTTGTGTTCTTTCCAAATTTTGAAGCCAGCTGAGAAGAAGCCCAAGTATGCGGCATACGGGGCAGGCGCTATGGGCAACAAGCCCGTGCCAGCCAATAGAAAGCCCAAGAAGGCCACAAAGTAGTTGGGACCCGTTAACTTGAGTTTTCATGAAGAAGCATTTTGTCTTGTATCTTTTTTTGTGATTTACCGTGTTTCTCTCGTCACTTTTTTATGCTCCCTTCATCCTTCCTCCCGGTTAATGCACCTCACACCACACGAATTTGTGATATGTGCAGGATAGGGAGATATGCTCCCGGGAGAATGCCTACTGGTTTTTTAGGTTTACTGTCGCAAACGTTTTCCCCCTATATCTTTTATATTTATATTATTCTTATATACTGCAAGTTCGCTTTCAGGTATTGACTACAATCAAATTGCTGACGACTACAGATGTCTCTGAAACATATGTATATCACTACTAGTGCCCCGAGAGGATGGTCGGAAATGACTGAACGGTTTGTTTTTCACCACCCTCAATGGCTCACGTCCCCTCCACGCGTGCTTATTCTATGTGGAACTTGCAAACGATCAGGCACACAAAGTAGTCTACCGGCTTTTTTTTTTGTTCTCAGTATATATCTTTTTCCAACCAGTATGACAAGAAGGCATTTCTCTGTTCCTCTTTACTTTTTCATTGTCTGTGCTTTTCTTCTTTCCGTCTATAGTTAACACATATCCAGTCTAACGACTCCTACGCAGTAAGCGGCTCCTGTGTCTCCACAAGCGAGTAAGCACCTTTGCGGTAAGGCCCCTTGCTGCTACTCCCCATGCATACAGCCTAAAGGAGTGCCAGCTGTCTAAATCTGCTCGATCTCTCTGCACGCCAGAGAAATAGTCGTGTGGACCCCGCTAAAGGCACACATAGGACGCGTTGACACTTTCAGATGTCGTGGACAACAACCACGGCCAAGAGATATGAGGGAGGTTGATCTCCAGAAACATATCTAAAAGATTACCATTTGTGTCAACCTCCGATCAACACAGCAAGTAGTTAAAAACAAAAACAAAAACATGCATTTCAAGGCGGTGGTATCTGTATTGGTGTTGGCACTGCTCAACGTTGCATCTGCTCATAATGTGTTATTGCCAGCACACGGTAAGCAGTGCTTCTTTGAGTCGTTGAAGCCCAACGATGAATTGGCGGTCACCTTCCAGGTTGGTAATAGGGCTCCTGAGGCTACCGATCAGCTCACTGCTGACTTTTGGGTAAGTGGTTTCTTTGATTTTTCCCGTGATATTTCTTCAGGATTCTCCATAACATAACGATTGATCTGATTTCACTAACACCACCTAGGTAACGTCCCCATCTGGTAGGCTCCTTAAGAAGCTCACTGGTGAGTCTCACGGTGACGTGAACATCAGATCCACAGAGGCGGGAAAATACGAGTACTGTTTCTCCAACGAGAACTCAGGCATTGACACCAAGGATATATCGTTCAACGTGCACGGCGTTGTCTACGTCGACGTGAATGACCCCAAGTCCGACAACTTGGACTCTGCAGTGAGAAAGCTCCTTGAGCTTGTGTACGATGTTAAGAATGAGCAGGGATACCTTGTCGTTAGAGAGAGAACCCACCGTAACACTGCCGAGTCCACCAACTCCAGAGTCAAGTACTGGTCTGTCTTCCAGCTGATCGTTGTTGTGCTGAACTCTCTTTTCCAGGTGTTCTATCTCAAGAGGTTTTTCGAAGTGAAGACCGCTGTTTAGTCTGCCATTTAATTTTCAACTTATACATAAATTTATTCACTGGCTTAAGTCAAGACGATATGTTGCATTTCTTTAGCTGATTTCTCATAGGAGCTTAATTATACGTAGGGCCAAAGTAAAATCACCGTCGTTCATAACCACATATAACCCAACTTACCCATGTACATGTATTTCAATTAGTCTACATATGTTGATGGTGTATCGAGTTGAAAATCGAGGTTTTCTGAAATTGTGTTATTCAACCCAGTTGAAGTACCTACGATTCCAAATCTATGCTTGATCCAAGTAATGGCGCGTTAGGAACCAGTACTCAACGTGCGCTAACCAATATGTTTGAGCGCTCTCTCATTTGGCAGTAACCCAAGAGATATCCACCGTTAGATGGTATGAGTCGGAAGTGGGGATTAAATGGAGATATAGATAATCACACGGGTTAACAACTCTCCACACCTGACGACGGTAGACATTATACAAATGGGAGCCTCTGCATCAAAGCCAGAAGAGCCAAGGACCTTCATTCCTTCCGCGAACGTGGAATTCAGCCCTGCGCTGTTGTCTCAGCTGGACTCATCAGTCGAGTCGAACTACACCAGGCAACAGTACTCTGAAGCATACATCCACCAGAGGACAAATGCAGAGCTCAAGAAACTAGAGACAGAGAAATTGGCACAGCTCGATGAATCTTTCCTTGCTGCCTTGAAGAATGGCCCATCACAGGAGGACTCTGATGTGTCATCCTCATCTCTCAGAGAGAAGCTCAGCAAGATCAACGAGCATTTGCAGGCCATTAATACCCAGAAGCCCCAGACGACAGAAGCATTGCAGAGTGCACAGTCTGCAGTGATAAGTTGTTTGAAGGATAACAAGGGAAAACCGCTTAATTGTTGGGAGGAAGTTGAGAAGTTCAGAGTGCTTGCGCGCGAGGTATAAGGCCTCAGCCAAGAGGGGAATGGAATAGCAGGTAGACGTTATGAAGATACAATATGCACACAAATAGTCATCATCATTTGACGTTAGTACACGATTCCAATGTAGAGTAGAATTCAATTTCGCGAATTGTAACAGTTATACATCTACCACAATAAAACAATTCTATTCCAAAACACTTTTTCGCACAAAATACGTGTGCAGATGCAGTTACTCCAGGCCCACACCCTTGTACAGCAAAATCAGGGCACTATCACCTTCACCACCACCGGCCAGCTGTTCAATCCTCTCCCTGTTCACAGTGGTCACCTTGTCGTCGTTGAACATCCACCATGTGTCACCTGTAGAGTCGACTTCATTTCTGACAAAACACTGATAATGTCCCGAATCAGCACTGGCGCCCTTGTGGGTAATGATCGATTGCAGCTCGTAAAGCGAGGATGGGTTCTCCCCACTGTCCTTGTCAAAGTCATCTGGTAACGCCTTGCTAAAGTTCTCGACCCATTTCGCGCGCAGCTTCTCAGCCTCCTTGTTGGTGGCATCGATCTGCTGAGCCAGACTAAGATCATCCCTGGTGCGCTTCTGCTTCTTGAGTTCTCTGGCTTCATCAAGGTTAGACTTCTCCACCTCGTACACCGCGTCACGTACCTTGCACTTGTCGGCTCTGACATCCTCGTCCAACATATCGGCCACATCCAACTGGAACGGAAATTGAACCTTTCTAAGGATCTTGGACTTTTTGTTTGTATCACGTCTCCAGAAGAACCTCACAAAGTGAACGGTCAGATACTTGGGGAGACGAGTGATCTTCCTCGAGATCTCGTACTGAGCGTTTCTGCCAAGAGATTCGTTGTTCTTCTCAATGGTCTCCTTGAGACCAGCAAGGAGCCCATCTCTCAAGAAATTTGTTTGGATCGTGATATGGCAATTCAGCTTTAAGGCATCTTCAAACGAATAGGTGGGACTCTCATCGGGCAACTCCAAACAGCGCGTCGTGGTCTTGAACTCAACCCTGAAGTGGCTATTGAGCTTGGAGAACCTGTTCAGAACAGTCGACAGGATCTGCGAGAATGCCTCTTCAGCATCTTGCTGCTTGAATAAGCCGTGGTCATCACGCTCGCTGAACTGAGGAAAAGTGTTCCTCAGAGAACTGAGGAAGTTGAGAGGTGTAATCTTGGGATCCTTGGCCTCCATCTTGTCAAATAGCTGCTTCATGTTGAACACCAATGCCTGCTCTGGAGAGCTGCCGATGCTGGTGGGGGTCACTTTCTGCAACTCTGTTTGGAGTTCTTTTACTCTGAACAATGACTGAAGTGAACTGTTCAGATAACACGTGTTGCCGAGATTCACGAGTCCCGATGGGTCACCGTGGAAGGCAGAATCTGAGTCATCCCTCTTGAGGTCTTCAACAAATGTAATTTTCTCAACTGGCGCCTGAGTGGCTTTAGCCTCAGGTGTACCAAGCACCATGATGACCTGCTTGGGCTTTACGGCGAACGAGCGCATGTCCGAATCATCTTTGACTTGTCCGCCCTTCAGCAGGATCTTTTGTCTCTCAGGAGGGATGTTGGTCACAGAGTAAACCTGGAGCTTGAAAGTGGACCCTGGCTCCTCGAGATCCAACGTCAACTCATAGGTTTTACCGGCATTTTTTATTGTCACTTGAACAAAAGATCTGTTAGTATATAATGATCACACGCCGACCTCGTCGCCCACCAGATCAGAGACAGGCAAGGGTAACACACCCACAGATGGCAAGCCAAAGCCTCACTAACCAACCCGCTGCACAAGATTGAACATACCTGGTATCTCTGACATCTCAAAACTGTCAAAACTGTATGTTCTATGAATCAGAAGTCCTCTTCACACTGAGCAATATCAACTTGTAGGTGGCAACCGCCTCTTGATATCGCTCGTTGCCATTCCCCACCGAGTGAGACTACCGATGATAAACACACACTGCACTTGAGTCATGCACTCCTCCGATACGCGATATCCATCTTCTCTGGCTTTCTTTGTATGAGCTGGATTACTCCATACAGACCTGACAGTCTGTCAGGCGCTATCGGTTAGAGATGGGGCAAGGCACTGACTGGTAAGGGCATGGTGAGGTGGAAGGCATAGTGGGGACTTGAAAGATTAGGGCTTGATAATCCGTGGCGGTCCTTTGCTGAGGGCATTTCTGGTCTATATTTTTTCTGAAAGGCATAAATATTCCCATCATTGACATTCTGAAGTTGCATTGGTGTTTCCTTGATCGAATTGGTACTGCAGAGCGTCAGAAGGTGCTCCATTATGTCATTGCCATACAAGATCTCGACTACTCTGGCTGGCCATGAGGGAGATGTGAGAAGCGTTATAGCCCCAAGCGATGATCTTATTGTGTCGGCTTCACGTGATGGTACTGTCCGTGTGTGGCATAAGGTTGAAGGTGCAGAGCACGAGTGGGAGGCGCCCGTGATCAACTTCAAATCATCTGGTTTTGTCAATAGCCTTGCTTACATCGAGAAGGGCGAACATGGACCCTTGATTGCCAATGGTGGTAACGACAAACTGATCAACATCACCCTTGCATCTGATATCACCAGTGATGAGGAATGTGCGCTATTTTCGCTAGCTGGCCATTCCGCAAATGTGTGCACTCTTGACTCCTATGGGTCTCTTTTGCTGAGCGGTTCTTGGGATAGCACTGCCAAAGTGTGGGACTACTCTAGCGGCGACAAACAACTACTATACGACCTACAGGGCCATGAGAGCGCTGTATGGGGTGCCAAGTTCATTGGACCCGACGAGTTCATCACCGCGTCTGCGGATAAGACAATTCGGAAGTGGAATGGAAGCAAGCAGACTGCTTTGTACACTGGGCACACAGACGTGGTGAGGGATGTGCTCGTGCTAAAATCGGGCGGAATTGCAAGTTGCTCAAATGATGGTACCATTAGAATATATAACCATATTGGAGTCACTCAAGCAGTATTGCAAGGCCATGAAAGTTTTGTTTACTCGCTAGCCCAGGTACCCAATGGTGATATTATCAGTTCTGGAGAGGACCGCACCATCAGAGTCTGGCGTGATAACCAATGCATCCAGGTCATCACTCTTCCATGTATATCTGTATGGTGTGTAACTGCCCTGCCCAATGCAGATATAGTGGTAGGTTCAAGTGATGGCGTGGTGAGAGTCTTCAGTAGAGATGTGCATAGACAAGCTTCTGCCGAAGAGCAACAGTTGTTCGCCGACGAGGTGAAAAATTCAGCCATCAATGCATCAACGTTGGAAAACATCAATAAAGATCAACTACCAGGGCCTGAGGCCTTGAACGTGAACGGCACCGAGGGAAAGACCATAATGATCAAGACCGCCTATGGCTCTATCGAAGCTTACCAATGGAGTGGAGGTGAGTGGATTAAGGTAGGTGATGTCGTTGGCTCTGCTGGAACTGAAAGAAAAGTTGAATTCCAAGGGAAGAAGTACGACTACGTGTTTGACGTGGATATCAAGGATGGCGTTCCTCCTTTGAAACTTCCATATAATGTGAATGATAACCCATACACTGCTGCAACGCAGTTCTTGGCTGATAATGACTTACCCACAACCTATGCCGATCAGGTGGTTGCATTCCTGCTCAAAAACACCAGTGGGGTCGATATAACCCAGTCGCAGGGACCTTACGATAACCCCTATGCTGATCGGAACCATGAAGTGTCACCACAGACGGAGCCTTCGTCTGCCACCTTTCTGAAAACGGTTCCCCAGAAAGAGTATATCTCCTTTGTCGCATTTGATGTGGGGAGGATCCTTGCGGCCGTATCTAAGTTTAACTCTTCGGAACCACAGCACGGCTTTTCTGATTCTGAGCTGTCAGAGCTGTCGGAATTGATGCAAACGGGATCATTCTCATCTGTTTTCACTTTTGCTGCCAAAATAATTAACAACTGGAAGCCAGAAAACAAACTTGTTGGGTTTGACTTGCTGCGTATTGCGCTTCCTGCGCTAGAAGTTCCACCCAACGATCTTCTCCAGCTAATCGCCGAAGGTTTGCAGCTCAAACAGATTTCTCTAAACTATGCAATGATGGCTCTCAGGTGTGTGTGCAACTTATTTGTTAATAAGAAATTTGGCGAGCAACTCCTGGCTTCCGATGTTGTATTCCAGGAGATATTCGAGCTATTAGACATCAGCACAGTCTTCATCGCTTCTCAAAAACCTAATGAGAACTTAGCCGTGGCTGTCTCTACAGTGCTGCTAAACTACGCGGTATATGTGTCCAGGACCAAGAACAAATCCCTATTCAAGCCGCTCCTCCTGACTTTGGATCAGATAACTGAGATTCTTCTGAGTTTAGAAACCAGTCCCTCTGCAGAGAGCTTTTACAGATTGACAGTGGCCTACGGGTCGCTCATTGTGGTGGACTCAGAGATAGGTTCAAAGGCAAAATTGAACTTGACGCAAATAGAAGGGCGTTACAAGGAGCAACGCATAGCAGACGTCTTTGAGGACATCTTCCGGGTCATATAAAACGTGAATGTTTCTGGACGCATGTCTAGATGCAATATCAGGGAGAAACAAGCATCAATGGTCAAATTTAGATTTAATACAAACTGTTTTTTTTTTTTTTTCGCCGTAAATGATTATCTTAACTTCTTAGTGATGGTGCTCTGTTGCCTCTCAGTGATGTCCAGATGTCGTGTGATGCCCATTTCTGTCTCGATCTCCAGCGCGACTCGATGAAGGTGTGTTACCACATTTGGCGGATAAAACCCATGGGTGGTTGAAATGGACTTGGTGAGATTTGGCCGAAACCTACGGCTAACAAACAATTTGAGGTGTAATACACACTAAACCCACACAGCAAGCAATACAGAATGTCGGAACTCGAAAAATCGCTAGATGAAATCATAGGCAACAGTGGCCCAACGCACCGCAGGGATACCAGAGACAGAGGTTCAAGACGAGGGCCTCGTTCTTCCGGCCCAAGGAGATCAGGAAATGGTGTACACAAAAGCCATAACAGGCATGGAGGACTGAGATCGTCATACACACCCTCTATCCCCCAGAGCAGGGAGGCTGAGAGATTGAGCCAGGGCAAGCCATACCTCAGGATCAGGAATCTCCACCCAGAGCTTACTGAGCAAGATATTGAGGTAAGTCATTCACGTGTACTCTGTTTTTGTTTTGTTTTTTTGGCACGAGGCATGAGTTCTCTTCACAATGACTGTGATGATACCAAGCAACCCATGAGATTGAATTTATTCTAACATTTTCCTAGGATCTCTTTTCGAAAATTGGTGACCTGACGTTTGTGCGCCTTCAATACTCAACATCTGGGCGCTCGACCGGCGTCTGCTTCGTTGGCTTCCACGATCCAAGCCATTGCAGAGAAGCAATTGACAAGTATGATGGGCGTAAGGCTGCTGGCCAGATCATCAGTGTGGAGAATGCCGTTCCGCTTTCCCAGAGGATATCCATAGGAGAGCGCGGATCTCGTGGCGACCGTAGAGAAAGAGAGGGCAGGGAGAAGTCCACAAGAAGACCCAAGAAGTCCATTGAGGAGTTGGATGAGGAGTTGAACAACTACATGGGAAACAACAGTGAGCAGCACGCTGATGCCGGTGTAACTGAGACCATTTCTGCACAAGCGGCGGATGAAGAGCCCAAACCGTTTGCAGCTGTAGCCACTGGTGATGGTATGAGTCTGGACTGAAATGCCGAGACTGGGATGAGAGTTGCATCAAGGGAAGAAAAAAAAGAGATGTACATATATATGTAAGTATAAGCAATGCGTAACAGTAATCTAATTTATTGCATTCTAATTCTCATGACTTATATTTACACAAGACAACATAACAAAAGTTGAATATTATATGCGAAATCCACCCAAAAAAAATCTATACAAGCGGATGAATCCCATCGCACTACATGTGAAAACCCATTATTCAAACACAATGGCGGAGAACAAAACAGCAAACTGACAAGGGAGGTAGACGCACACAAAATAGCAACCAACTCAACTAGTCATGGAAACCGTTTAGTGACCACCCTTGCCGAGCTCAACAGCTGGTGGACATCCAAGGGTCTTCTTAAGGGAACCGTAGATGGCGAACTGGAGAGAAGTAAGGGTACCAACCATGACAAGACGGGTTGGGAGACCAGCGAAGGAACCCTTGATACCGAGCTCACCAGCGAGCTGGGCAAGGAGACCGATGGTGGACTGACCTGGAGCCTTCTTGGTCTTGTTGACCTTGGAGAGGAGAGTGTCAGCTGGCTGGGACACGATGGCAGCGGAACAACCAGCGATAACACCAGCACCGAGGTTGATGGTGGTCAAACTCAAAGAAGAGAGCTGCTCAGCTGGAGTTGGGATAGCAGCAAAGATGGCCTCAGCAGCACGCTCGAAGACAAGGAACTTGGCGATGTTGTATGGAATCTGCTTGAAGAGAATTGGGGTGAAACCGTTGTAGAAAGAACCGACACCCTCCTCTCTGAAGATTCTGGCGAAACCACCAACGAGACCGTTGGCGAAAGTTGGCTGCGAGACAAGTCTGATACGGGTGGCCTCGAGAGGACAGAGGGCAATGTCGGCAAAGAACTCAGCGATGGCAGCGGAACCGATGTAGACGGAGTTCTTGAAACGGGAGGCAGTGTCGTAACCGAGGAGGTCGATGAAGGTCTTCTTGAAGAGTTCGTAACCACCAAACTTGAAAGCACCCTGGAGAGAGTAACCGAGAATGGTTGGACCGAGACCGGTGAGGAGAGCACCAGCACCCTCAGTGGCAACGATCTTTCTGAAGGTACCAACCATACCGGTGTTGTACACGGTTGGCTCAAGCTGAATTCTGGTCTTGATGACATCAATTGGGGTCATGGAACCGTGGGTGACACCACAGCCCATGGCACCGGCCAGAGCAAAGGAAGCGTAGTCCTTAACGGTGAAGGAAGGAAGTGTTGGCTGAGACATTTTTTTCTGTGACACAACAAAGACAGATGAAAAACCCTTTGACTTTCAACTAGAAGAAGGAATCCTGTTTTGAAAAAAAACATAAAGGGCTTCTCTACTTTTAAGCGTTGAATCCTACCTCTCGCGCGTGGTAAAAAAAGAAAGGGGGCCACACTGGATTGGTCGGCGTAAAACCGCTCTCCCATCTTTGGGTAAGGCACGGTTGCACGGGTATGTAGCAGATCGTTGGAAAATTAGGCACTGCGGCTCCTCATCGTGGCGGTTTTTCCCGGGTTCAACTCTCAAAAGAGTGCCTTCTGATAGGCCGCCGTTACATAATTGTGCGTGTCGTAAAAAGAAAGGCACCTTAAGTCCGTCCTGCGATGGAGCAACAGCCGCCGGGGTCGTCTGAATTACCAAATTTCTTCCTCTTAATTATGTTCGGTGACGTAGATGGAAGGAGGTGGGAGGTGGGTATCTAGAACGATATATGTATGTATATCTATACATATATATCTCAGGGTGAGCCTACTTAATTCGTGTCATCTGTGTTTCAGTGGATACAATTCCGGATCTATATATTAGTCAATTTATTTACTGTTCTTGCACTCATTTGTGTAAGGGCATAGCCGATCGATGCTGCGTTCCCGCCTCTGTAATCCCTACAGTACTAGCAGCTGCCGCTGCTTCTGCTGCCTTGCCTTTGAGCTGCTCGATCCAGCCCCTATCTTTAAGAGCTGCAAGGGATGCACGCTGGGAGGCCTCGTGCTGGTTTGAGCCTGTGCCTACAGCAAGCAGGATGCCGTTAGCTGTCACTTTGGCAAGGTGGACATCGCCTGAATCGGTGAAGTCAAAAACCGGGGATGCATTGTTCTGCTTTAGCAATGCCTCGAGCTTATGTCTGTGGTTATCTCTGGTCTCTGTAGCTGTTTGCTCAACACCCGTTCGTTTATTTTTCCCTGCTGAGTCTGATCCCGATGGTGCTGGCTTCTTTTTGGCGTAAGCAGCAAAGGCGGGGTAGCTCTGCAGGGACAGACTGTTGGAGGAGTCCCTGCTAGATTTGCGAACGGCGTGCGACCGTCTCGTCGTGCTCTGTGGACCCTTTGGGATCGAATCTTTGGTGTTGAAAGCGGTGACCTCCGAGGGTTCCTCTATGGATTTGTTCGTTGCTGTGAAGTATGATTTTTTGGATGATGATGCAGCGCCCGTAGCTAGTGCGAGATCATCTCCCCTTCTAGAGGCTTGTGCCTCTATGCTACTATCTGATTTGGTGATCTTGGGCTCCTTGTCAGCCGCCAAAACTAGGGAGAGTGCAGGCCCCTCAAGAAAATTGATCGCAGCATTCCTCTCCGCCAACTCCTTGCTACTCCCTAGTCCCGTTGTGTATTTCCTACCTGCAACTGTCAATTCCACCGAAAGCAACCCCTCCTCATTTGCTTCCGCCTCGCTGTACACTGGAACATTTGGGTATATCATCGACTCCAACACCAAGTTTTCAAGCGAGAGCCTCAGAGTGCGACGCGAGTACCTGCTGTTCCAGCCTGTAACAATTGGCCGCAACAGAGGGGCAATCCATTCGTAAACGTCAAATTCTTCCTGTTCAAGTGCACCAATATATGCTTCAAAGACCCCACCTTCCAGCGTTCTCCTCTGCTCTGGAGTGTCAACGATCGCCTTGTGGAGTATCTTATCGCTAAGGTTATAGATGGAACAGCATTTTGCGGCTAGGTCTGAGTTGCCCAGGATCTTTGCTCGCGAAACCATCAACTCGTAGTAGTCAAGATAGGGCAGTTCGTCGAATAGCATTCTAGAAAGTTGATACTCAAGTGAGATCTCACCGAGGAAGCGAAGCCGTTCATTGGAGAACTGAGCTGTTTCATGCGCCCGTAGCAGGAAGTCACCAGGGGAGTTGTGACTCAACAGAGACTTGTCAACAAACACCTGCCTGCTAGACTTTGCATCTGTGATCTGTGGCAGGCTAGGTGGGAACGTCTCGTTGGTAGAAGTTGATCTCTTCTTCCTCTTCAATGGTCGCGAGTCTATGTCTGCTTCTCTGTGGTCTGTGATCTTGGGAGTCGGCGTCGTGCCATCTGTAGCCGGCGTCGGAGCAAGAAGTGATGCATTGGCAACGGAAGGTGAACCACCAATTGGTGTATGTGTGGATGGGTTCTGTGATATCAAGGGTTGGAACTGCGATGCCTGGTTGAGAACTGCCGGAGTCACAACGGGAGTAGCATGTCTAAGCAAAGCGGCCACTGTTCCCAGGGGCACACTGTTGTGGAGGTTGAGGCTACAGACAATGTTGAAGATTGCAAGCTTATTCTCGTCGTACAGCTCCTTCAACTGTAGGGCCAATTGTAGCTCAGGCTTACTCACAAACTGTGTCACAAATGCATTTGTCGAACTATTGCCTATCATGCTTTGTAACTGCGCAGAAGAAGGGCAATTCTGCACGATGTTGAAGATTGAGGTCTGGAGCAACTGCACCGAAGTGCATAGTGACTCCGTCAACCCACTTTGCATCGTTAGCGACAAAATTCAAGGTTGGCTTTTACGATTTGAGACAATCAACAAATCCCAGTAAGGGAATTCAAGGGTGGAAAGACAGTTGATTTCATTTTCTAAGAGGAAATCAACTGTCTGTTATCTATTATTGTCCTGCCATGCAGGATCGGATTGAGTTTCCCTCTCTCTAGCTCCACCTCCACTGAATACACACTATACACACTCTCTCACAGTGCAACA
Organism: Kuraishia piskuri; assembly: GCA_030567595.1. NCBI lineage: Eukaryota > Fungi > Ascomycota > Pichiomycetes > Pichiales > Pichiaceae > Kuraishia > Kuraishia piskuri. The sequence goes on from JAJLSM010000021.1 coordinate 231,483, forward strand.
CACATTAAGCGAACGACGTGCGTCGGCCATAACGACGCGCACTACCACTTGGCTCTCGGTAGGGTGCTGTGATAGTACCTTTGGGAGGCATGCAATCTAGAAATTGAAAAAGCAACAAAATAACAGATGATTGTTGCTTCATCCATCAAAATTCAAGGAGAATTTCAAAAACCCGCTGGAATTGTCTCATATCTTGGCATCCATCCTTTCCCTACTTACTGCCCCCACTGGCATATGCAGATCTCTCAGAAGATCTGATCAGCAAAGTGGGAGATGAGATGGGGAAGGCACTTCTTTGGCAGGTGACACACTTGTGGGAGCCCTCGGTTATGCGCCGTGCACCTACCTGTGTTACTAAATGCAGCGATCTAACAATAGCACGGGAATCATATTTCTCTGAATGCAATCTTGGAACATCTCTCGTGATCAAGAGGGCCCCCAGGCTTAATCTCAAGGATCTTTGGATATTGCATCGCTCGTATTATTTGGGAATCTGGGACCCGTTATTGCCCTGCGCGACACGGTAGTTTAGGTTGAAATATTCATCAACCGTTTCCCTCTGTGCGACTATTCAGGGCCGGGATACTAGCCATGGTTGTGATATTTGGGAGGAGGTACAAGGTTCCACGGGTGCTGGTGTTGGCACTCTTGACAATTGCATTTGTGGTGTTTGTCAGGAACTTGAAGGATAGTGGAGATGAAATCGATAGCCAAATGGTGCAATCTCCTCAGCTTCATAATCCCCAAGCCAAGAAGCAACAACTCCTCCAGTCTGGCATGCCACCAATGGATCTCACCAAAGATGAGCCTTCGTGGTTTTCCTCAAAATGCAAGAACTATCTGGAGTATTCCCAGATGCAGCATATGCCTCTCTCTTCAGGGGAGCTCCAATTGCCCTTCATGAGACCACCGGAGCATTGCAGGACGTTCAGCTCTGCTGCTGTAGAGAAAGTTATCGAGGATTTCAAGGGGAAGCTCAAGGATCCAGATCTTGCGATGCTGTTTGAAAACTGCTTGCCAAATACCCTCGACACAACCATCTTGTGGCATGATAACTATCCAGAAGCACCAAGAACATTTGTGGTCACTGGTGACATCCATGCAGAATGGCTGCGTGACGCAGCAAGGCAACTCTCTGTCTATCAACCGTTTGCAAAATACGACAAAGATCTCCGTTTACTCATTAAGGGAGCCATTGCACAACAGGCAGTTTATATTCTCAAGGCACCATACTGTAATGCATTCCAACCCCCACCTCAGTCGGGGATAAAGAGGAAGCCCTCCTCGGTTGACTATGTGAGTCCTGTACCACCTTGGAGACATGTCTTTGAGTGCAAATGGGAACTGGATTCTCTCGCATCGTTCCTCACACTGTCAAATGAGTACTACTACAGCACAAGGGATTCATCCTTTATGACAGAGAGCTGGCTGAGCGCCTATGAGATTGTGCTAACGGTCTTGAAGCGTGAGTCTTCTCCTACATTCGACAAATATGGTAAGATTCTCCCATTCTACTATACCTTCCAGAGAGATACTAGGATCGGAACGGAGACTCTTCCGCTTGCTGGAACTGGAAACCCGGTTAACTTCGATACTGGGTTGGTGAGATCTGCGTTTAGACCTTCTGACGACGCAACCATTTTCCAGTTGTTTATTCCCGCAAACGCACATATGTATGTTGAGCTGAATAGGATCATTCCGGTCCTGAAACGTAACAACCAGGACCAACTGTCACAGGTGACCTCAAACTTTGCCAGGGACATTCGTAATGGTATCTACAAGCATGGTGTTGTTGAGCATCCAGTCTATGGAAAAGTGTTCGCTTATGAGGTGGATGGGTATGGAGGAGCTGTTCACATGGACGATGCAAATATTCCATCGCTGTTATCACTTCCTGACCTTGGATTCATTCAAGCATCGGACCCATTGTATAAGGCCACCAGGAAGATGATTCTCTCCAAGCAGGGCAACCCATACTATCTCAAGGGTAAGTACTTCACAGGTGTTGGTGGTCCCCATATTGGTATCAACAATGCATGGCCAATGTCTTTGCTAGTTGCGATCCGTACCTCCAATGATGATGATGAAATCATGGCAAATCTGGAGCTGCTGAAGACAACCACGGGCTCCCTGGGTCTCATGCATGAGAGTGTTGCTGTGAATTCACCCAACGGCAATAGTTACACGCGCCCTTGGTTTGCCTGGTGTAACTCCGAGTTTGGAAAAACCATGTTGGATTTGGCCGCGAGAAAGCCACACCTCATCTTTAAGGCACCATACTCTGATTCTGCATATGAGCTCGATGATATCCTTGGTGATGGCTCTGCAAAGGAGAGCTCGAAAGTGGATACCAAGGAAGGTGGAAAGCCTCCTGCCATTGCGAAGGAACCTACTGCTGAAAATGTTCAAGATAGCGAAGTGAAAGCCGCGCTTGTAGCAGAGGATCAAGAGTCATTAGGCTCTGCAGATGCAGCGCTGTAGCTGTTTGAGATTTCTGTATAATATAGTCACCACGCAGCCGTTTACACTGAGCATGGGAGTATGCTGGTACGTCTCTGTGATTTATGATTATGAGACTATACTCATAAAGAACAGGTCCTGCAATCAGGATATACTTGTGAATATCGATAGGCCATCTAAACCGATCTATTAATAGTTAGAAATACACACATCATATGTTAAACATTTCAAGTAAATCTACAGTAGCTATGCTTCAACCATCATCATGTCATGTTCCTTGTCGTCCTCCTCGTTATCTATTTTTTCTGTGGGTGGTGGTGGCAGCGATGGTGACGCTGGCGATGGTGACCTTATTGGTTCCTGGCCCTCGATAGCGTCTTCCTTCTCTAACTCTTTGTTGATCTCAAATTCCAATGCGGCATCTGCTTCAAAATCCATGTTGATATCATCGCCATCGCTGAATCCATCGTGGAATCCACCCTCAGCCCCGTCATAGCCGAACTCAAAATCAACCTCCTCACCTGTCTCATACTGTGATTGGGGTGCTGGTTGATGTTGCGACATTTCTGCGAGCTTCTGTCTCTTAACAGCCGCTTCGGCCAAACGGGTAGCTCTCTTCTTTTCGGCCATCTTCACCGATTGAATGGTAGATTGCAATTCTTCGGTAAGGATGCCACTCACAACATCAGCAAGGGAGTCCAAGAGTGGGTCTTTAGAGTATGGGGACAAGTATTTACCCAGAATGGCATCAGCCTCTTTCGCAATAAGCATTTGCTTCTCCTCTGTCTTCTTTCTGCGTTCTTCCAGGACCTTCATCCTTTGTTTTGCAAAGGCCACAAAATCGAAACCCTTCTTTTCTGTGCCCGCTGGTGCCTCTGGCTCCGGGCGATTTGTGGTTTCTGCTTCAATCTTGACTGTGTTCTCAGGCGCCCCGATCATTTCCTGCTGGTCATTATCGGCTTCTGACACTTCTGCTGCTGCAGCTGCTACTCCTTCTGGCTCCTTGACTTGAGTGAGCTGCTCTTCCTCCGAACACCTCTCAACGGTGGTCAATTCCTCCACTGGTGTATGTTCGCGGGAATCTGACTGTGGTTGTACAACAGGTACGGGGTGTAGCAGGTGCTGCAATGCTCTTTCAGCCAATCTCCCCTCTTGTACCAGTTTCTCTCGAAGGACTCTGGGGTCTGACAATGTTTCGTTAAAGTGTGGAGTTGCCCTGTATGTGTGTTCTGGCGGGAAGACAGGCATCCATTTGGGTATATATGGCTTTCTGACTATTTTCGGAGGAGCCACCGAAGCAATCTGTTCTGTGACGTTTACGAAGAAGCACACATTCGGATCATTTGGTGCACATGGCTCTTCAATATTGTGCTGGTCAGCTATGACTTTCTTCGCTGCCCTTTCCAATGCCCTCTTCGACGAGGGCGATATTTGCGCTGACTTCTGGCGCTCGTACTCGGCATAGATATCGTTCATGTCCAGTTTTCCCTCTCGTATCAAGAGCTTTATATCTGTGGCAGAAGGGAGTGTCCGTCTTTGTATCTCTGTGATTTTGTGAAGAGATGTGATTAGCTGTGAAAAATAGGTGATGGAAACTCTCGAAAGGTTATGTAGGGCTACGTCTGAGTGTGAAATGTCCAGTGATTTGAGTACCAAAGAAACGCATTCCCGAAACACGGCGTCCATTGGTAGGACTTGGTCCATGGTGCTCACTGGGTGGAAAGAGTCCAAGTCTACTTCCTGTAACCTCTCCTGACGCCTCTTTGCCTTCTCTTCTCTTGACTCAATATGCACCTCGTCGGTCTCCACTTCCGCGGTATCTTCTGATTGTGTATTGGTACCATTGGCACCCTTTTCAACCGTTTCCACAGACTCTTCATCTGCCGCTGCACCTTCATCATCACCTCCACTTGCATTTGTCGCCTGTTGCTGTGGTATCGGTGACTTATCCTGTACATTGCCACCTAAATCATCCGCCACAACTTCCCCATTGGGAGGTGTTGGATCCCCATTCACAGCAATTTCCCCTTGGTCCGGCATCGCCTCGACTGGCGTCACCTCGACTGTTTTCGCCTCGACTGTTTTCGCCTCGACTGTTTTCGCCTCGACTGTTTTCGCCTCGACTGTTTTCGCCTCGACTGTTTTCGCCTCGACTGTTTTCGCCTCGACTGTTTTCGCCTCGACTGGTGCCACTTGCGCCGGTATCACCATATCTGAACGCACACCATCATCCATTGGAGTGGGCACTTCTTTCGGATTCACAGCATCAACAGCCTCATCACCGTTGCTGCTCATCTTGATAATACATGGATATCCCAAGTGAAAGCACAAGGTTACCTCTCCAATTACCCAGCCGTTGACTATCCAGCTCTATCTGTTCTCCATATATATCACCTACGCCAACCCTACATCAACACAGGGTAGTGTGCCGCACGAAAGAGACAGAAAGAGCCAAAGGGTGTACATAAGGCTGAGGCATCGCAGTGCGGCTACTGGAGAAGACGTTTGTATGGCGTCGGCCGATGCCTTTCTCTATTATAGCAAGTGAAGGTAAACAGAGTGGGGGCCAAGCTCTCATAACTAAACACGCAGTGGAAAAATAGACAATTTGACATTGTAATTAATGGAGAGATAATTGAGGGGCGTAATACGGAAAAGAATTCAGGCGACAAACATTGGGTGCGATACATTGAAAAAGAAAATTATATATACATATATATATATATATAAAAGCGGCTGCTCTTATTTATTGGGTTGTTTGGTTTTGTTTTGTGTTTTTGGCTTGCATCCCTCTGTTTGTGGATTGATTAGCTGGCATTGCATACGGGACAGATATAATATCCATGATCTGAAATGAGTGAGGCTACACGGCTTACGCTTCCGCAGTCAGTGCCGTTTCCGGTAACTGTGACACAGGTGTTATCAAGAGCCAACAGCAAAGTTCAAAAGCACACCCCATTGATCAGGTACAACTATTGGGACTATCAGGATATCCCACTGAGCGAGGCAGATGCAGAGGATGAGCGGCTGGCCGAGCGGAGAAAGCAGCGTGTGGAGCTTGCAGGCGAGTATGAGTGCCCGGTGGAAGGCGCGTTGACTGCGATCAACGTTAAAGTGGGTGATACCATCGAGGACTCCCGTTTTGTCTTTGCCGAGGTGCTGGAGCCCTGTTCCCATTCCATCCAGTACGGTGGCATGTGTGCGCTGTGTGGTAAATCCGTTGAAGAGAACGACTACTCCGGGTACAACATCTCAGATAGGGCTCCCATTGCGATGTCTCACGGTATCAGCAATCTAAAGGTCTCGATCGACGAGGCAGAAAAGATAGAGGTGAATTCCACAAACAGGCTCATTGATGAAGAGAAGCTCATCTTGGTGGTGGACCTGGACCAGACGGTCATCCATGCAACAGTTGACCCCACCGTGGGAGAGTGGAAGAAAGACAGATCCAATCCAAACTACAACGCCGTCAAAGATGTGCAAACTTTCTCACTGGAGGAAGAGATTATCCTCCCGCCACGGTTTGCAGGGCCCAAACCCCCTCCCAATGTGTGTTGGTATTATGTAAAGCTGCGGCCCGGATTACAGGCATTTCTAGAGAAAGTCTCAAAGATGTACGAGATGCACATATACACTATGGCCACCCGAGCATATGCAAAATCAATCTCCAAGATTATAGACCCAGAAGAGAAGTACTTTGGCGACAGGATTCTCTCCAGAGATGAAAGCGGCTCTCTCACCCACAAGTCGCTCAAGCGTTTGTTTCCCGTGGACACATCGATGGTGGTGGTCATAGATGACAGAGGTGATGTGTGGAACTGGAGTCCAAACCTCATCAAGGTTGTGCCGTATGATTTTTTTGTTGGCATTGGAGATATCAATTCGTCGTTTCTGCCTAGGCAGCATGCCTTGTTAGGTCCTTCCAAGAGGCGGAAGTCTGTGGCAAGCTTAGAGGACCAGATGAATGCGGTGCGAAATGCTAAAGAGAGTAGTGTCACACGAAGGCATAGCCGCAACAGCAAGTCACATGCTAGACCAGCAGAGGGCTCAGATGAGGAGGGAAATGGATTGGATGCCGTCCGTGACTATAAGCCAGGCGATCTGGATGAAAACGCCGTAGAGAGTGATGATGATGACGGCGACAACGAAAAAGAGGCGGCTGATTATGAAAAGGACGGTGAATATGTAAGTGAAGGTGATGACGAAAGCGGTAGTGATAATGAGGATGAGATAACAGATATTGCATACTCACCCGTTGATCGGATGGTTGCATTGGCACAGGGAGATCACAATGTTGATCTTTTGGCGGCTCAGGCTTCGGAGAGGACGGCTTCTTTGGAGGCACAGCAACAACAGAGGCCGCTGGCCAAGCTTCAGGAGAATTTGGAAAAGATAATAGAAGACGAGAAGAAAGAGGAAGGTGCCTCAGTGTCGGAGTCTGAATCTGCTCCCGAGGAGGGCAAGAACTTATTGTATGATGATGACACGGAGCTCGAGACCTTGGGGCAGGCGCTGGTTAGAGTGCACAACGAATACTACTTTGAACGTGATCTGCTCAAAGAATCGCTGCCTAACGTCAAGGATATCATGACGGCGATGAAGCATTTAGTGTTCAAAGAGTACGTGTTTTTGTTTTCTGGGATTTTGCCCCTCGGGACCAGATTGGAGTCTGCTGATATTGTGATATGGGCCAAATCTTTTGGTGCAACCGTTGTGCCGAACTACACCACCACAGTCACGCATGTTCTATGTAGGAACCCCGGAACATTCAAGGTGAGGCTTGCCAAGAGCATAGATCCCAATGTGCATATTGTGAATCCAGATTGGCTGTTCAAGTGTATTTCACTCTGGGAAAAGGTTCCAGAAGACGACTACACCATTGAGGTGAATCCCAAGAGTTTGTTGTCAAGCTCGGAGATTGAAAACTATAAAAAGGCACATCACATTGAGGATTTCACAGTTCCTGCTGCTGGGGATGCAGACAACGAACTGGACTGGGAGGGCATTGACCAGGAAATGAAGGAGTTCATGGGGTCAGATTATTCTTCGGATGATGATGACGATGATGATGCTGATGATGATAAAGATAATGACGACGGAGAGGAGAAGGATTCTAAGGAGAATGGAGAGGGTGAGTCTGCAAACGGAGTGAATGGTGGGATATCCAAGGATGAGGGAGGAGACGAGTCCGGACTCCAGAATGGTGAAGCAGATGATGGGTTTTCAAAGAGGAAGAGAGAAGAGGATGATATGGCAGTGGATACCAAGAAACACAAAGCACGGGCTGAGCAGGGTGAGCAGGATGGGCAGGAGGGGCAGGATGAGGCTGTTGATGCAGGGGAGAGCGATGATGAACTTGCGCGTCAACTAGAGCTCGAACTAGATGCATTTTAGTCGGGGCATCCATTCTCATGCATGACGTCATTTTTCTCACAGGCAGGATGGATGCAAGGTTACACATAAACGATAATAGGAAAACAGGATTAACATTCATAGCGGAATTCTCGCACATCCCAGTGGGATGCAACAATGTAGAGTTAGGTGATGCTTCTTCTCCCCACTTCCTCCTTCCCACAACACATCCTCCAACATTCTGCGTGCATAAAGCCCCTCCGCTTATCAGATCAGATACACTACGCTTATGCGATGCACCTGGCATGCAGGTGCTCGTCTCTGGCTTGGGGCCACCATCCCTTTGTCCAAATGCAACATGCTCCGAGGAAGGCAGCGCAGAGGCTGCTAGGTGAAATCTGCACGCGTCAACCAGGGTATTTTTAGGCCATCGCCAGAGATCCGTGGGCTAAACACGCTTAAGCAACAGGGCGCTCGCCCAAAACGGCAATGAGAAAAGTTACAGCTGCCTCGGCCGGCGCGCGCAAACATCAAACGAGTTACAGCCGGCGTGAAAAGTGTGTGGGAGAGTTCCATTGCACACCTTTGGCGGACTCTATTTGGCCTTAGTGGTTTTCAGCAGACATTTGGGTCACTGCTGCTATCTCCATATCGGTTTGCATTCTCTTTTTTTATTATTATTCGTTTTTTTTTTGTCCATCCGTTCCATCACTTGTGTTGATTTGCATGGGATCAATATTGTTGTTGGAGATCTCTCGCTTTGTCATTGTTGTTGTTGCATATTAAGAGCAACCGACCGACATAGTCATCCCATAGTACACCCACGGTTGGTCTCATTGCTTCCCTAAAACAAATGAACAGGGAGTAACATCCATTCCACTCTCATTACTCAACATAATAAATGGCACAACGATAGAGGTCATTTTAATTTTCCCAAAACAAAAGGAGCTGTCTTATCGCATCTGGCACAGCTCCAACGCGAGCAGTACCCACCAACCCCCCTCCAAAAAAAAAAAGCAAAAAAGGCATATCCCCGAGCATCGTACTGCATATTTCCATTATATTTATCTATCTGATACTTTCAACCCCATAACAGAAAAGATCATTTCGTTTATTTCAGCCCATTGCAGCATGTTCGTCCACAGTGTTTTCATACTGGCGTTCGCCCTCCTAGCCGCTGCTTTCCATCCGGACTCGGACGGATTCTTCGGTCACGATATAGTCGTATATGAGGTGAGTAGCGTGTTGAGCTGTCCCTTGCAGTTTAAGGAGAGAGTTTCAAATGGTATCAACAAAGACCAGACCGTGTTATCGCCTTCTGGCTCATACACCAACGTCAGCTCTTCGTCAACTTCGGATGTGCAGCTCACTTCTGGTATGGTGCTGCTCGGTGCTTCAGACGGCGACAGTGCCTATTTCGCCAATGTGACCATAGGCTCATCTGTTCTATCTTTGCTCATCGATACCGCCTCTCCCTATTTGTGGGTGTATGGTGACAACTGCACTTCAGATGTTTGTGACGCCCAGCCCTTGTATACCCCATCTGCTTCGATCACCAAAGCAGCAACCGAATCATTTAGCTTGGCATACTCATCGGGAACTGCTGGGGGCTTGATTGTCACGGACGACATCGCCATTGGAGGCCTTGGGTTATCTTCCGTGAAGTTTGGCGACGCAACTAACGTGCCAAACATATTCCTCAACTACTCCATGAGCGGAGTGCTTGGACTTTCATGTAACACAACTAGCACTGTCGGTATTGGTAATATAATACCTGAGCTGCAGCAAGCCGGTGAGATTCAAAACTCCTCCTTCGCCATTTTACTCAGTGACAATGGCCTCTCTTCGTCTGGGATACCGACAAGCGGGCTGTTAGTGCTTGGACAGGATATTACTGAGCTGTACTCCGGTGAGCTATACTACAGTGACGTGCTAGAAAACGAGAACGCGTACTGGGAGGTTGAAATTTCAAATGTGTTCATTGACTCTTTCCCTATATCGTTCACCGAGGAGCAGACTATTGACGGTGTTGCTTCGAACAGTTCCAGAGTGAGCATCATCGACTCCGGCACAACTACGCTCATCGTCTCCACAAGTGATGCCATGACCATCCACTCATACTTCCAAGGATCAATCACTGATGGCACCAACTATGCCATCTTTTGCAACACCTCGCTCGATCTCACCTTCGAAATTGGCGGAGCAAACTGGACACTCAGCGCCAACGATTACGTTGGTGAGGCATATCCAGAGTCCTCCGGTCATGAAGGCTACTGTGTGAGCAATATCCAAGGCATGAACATAGATGACGGTGCATGGATCCTCGGTGTGTCTTTCCTGAAGAACTTCTATGCCACGTTTGATGTTTCGGGGAAAAGAGTTGGCCTTGCCAACAGAAACTCAAATATTCGCATCCTTGCGAGCACCTTATCTGCATCCGCACCAGTTGCTGGGAGCTCGGGTGCTCCAATCAGCTCTGGCTCAATAACCAGTTCTTCACTGACCAACAGCGCAACCAACTCATCTTCCTCCGTCAACATGGGAGGAAACTTTGGTTCATCGTCAAGAAGTTCTAGCATTTTCTTTTTCTTGTTATCGTTTTTGTATCTTATCTATTAGCTGCGTATGTTGTTGTCGTTTTTTTGTCTTGTTGCTTATTTTTGTTTCTGTGTTCATTTTTTTTCTATTGCCAGCTGCTGTTATTGGCAATTCAACTGGTCTATCTGGATCTCTATATATATATATATACATAATGAGCATGATGCATTTACTATATCGTATATAGAATTCACTTCCTGAAGGGGGAAGCGTAGCAAAAATTACAAAAATAATAAGAAAAACATAAAATGCAAGTTCTCAAGTGCGATTAGCAAAATATCGCATGAGCAAAACAATACTATACAGTATCACCTATGGACAGCTCAGCCGGCCCTTTCCTTCCGTCTCTTACGTCTCTCCATACGCGAGATCTCCTGGAGATCATTCTCACTGGGTTCATAGATGTGCCAGACAGTGTAGTGAGGCAGGCCTCCAACTTTGAAACCCATCTTCTTGGCAAGTTTTCCAAAGGCCTCAGTCTCTGCGTGGTTCATGAAGGTGAATGCTGGAAACTCAACACCTTGTCTGAACACTTTTGCCTTTGCCAGGATTGACACTCCTCCAACACCATCCAAATCCACCACTTCTCTGGGGTCTCCCTCTGGATCTCTGATATATGCAAGATGGACCCTCCATGTTGGATACTCCGCGTAGCCCTCGACAATGACGTCGTCCTCTCCGAGGTTGCTTGCCAGCTCAAGGCCCTGATCACTCTCCATCCAAGAGTTGAGATCGTAAGGCTGCTCGTTGCCAAGGAACGTTGGAAGCGGTCTCCACACGTTGGGGACAATGACGTCAAAGTCCGAGAAAGTCATGAGATCCTCGATAATGGTTCCAGGGGAAGTTTCAATGTCGACATCTCTCCAGTACACCCAGGAATGGTATGGCTTCAAAGCGCTTGACAGAAGCCAGTTTCTGGCACGACCCATGAGCTTTCTACGGATGCCTTGCACTTTGACATCGTGTCTGTCGCTGAATCCTTGGCCAATGACCTGGCCGAAATCCTTGGCAAATATTTGGATGCTCCGGAAGGGCATCTCATATTCGGAATGGTATGGTGGAGAGTATGCCTTTTTGACGTTCTCGGTATAGCTCTTATCCATATATTGGAGGTAGAGGTCGCTGGTTCCTCTGAGCCCGGCAGTCTTGACGCCAAGCTCCCTTTCGTCCAACAATGCTAGGAGGGTACCGTTCTGCAGAGCAAGGGAATACTCATAGAGCGTCTCCATGGTACGGTCATCCTCGGAACAGTCACTTACCAGAAATGCAATGTCCACTAAGGAATGAGAGTACGTCATGTTCATCATGTTTCTGAACATCAGAGGCAACACCTTCTCGGCGTTTCTCAACGGTATACATAGAAGCACAATGTCCCCCTTGTCTCTGCCATCGGGATTACCGGGATAGTCTCCCAAATCCCAGAACTCTATGCTGTCCGGGAGTTCTTCATCCTCAACACTGGTAAGGGACTCCGAAGACTCCGATGAGTAGTCCAAAGCATTCGTGCTTCCGTCATTCATGTATGGGTCCTCTCGCTGCACGGCAAACTTGGCCCCACCGACAGACTGTACAGTTGCTGTCTGTGTCGGCACTGCTACTGACGGCACCGAGTGTGTGAACGAGTACAAGAACCATATACACAAGCAGAGTGCAGCACCTATGCCGAAATTCTGCAACACGGATCGACTCTTGTTGTTCTGCTTGGGGATGAATTTATCATCAACACTGAAAGGATTAGTAATTCTTGCCTAGATCACGATCACAACCGGGTTCACGTCTCTTGAGCGCCAGTTACTATAACAACTTCAATCGCTCAAAGCCGGTTGGAAGTGCCTCTGGAATATCCTCTACTCACGTTGGAAGATCGCTCTTCTTGGGATGCAGCCGAGACACCCTCAGCATCTTGTTTAAATTATTGGAGCCAACCAATGGAGTCAAACAAGAAAAAAAAACACCAATCTTGGAAGTTTAGCACATGCTCCAACAGAGTATATCTCCGCAGCCAGAAAGAAGAGAGGCGAAAAAAAGGACCCGCTCTTTTCAACACGAACCTACTTCATCAACTAGCTAACTCCACTTGCCAAAAGTCATCCCAGGCAACGCATTCGTGCCTTGGCTTCCCTCACAGCTAACTGATTTCGGAGCGACTGTGGGTGGGCGTGCACCTCTAACTAACCTTTTGCTGAGATGATCCGGGCACTACCGCCTTTGCTAACGTGTCCCTGCGGCAGTTGTGTGTATAAGGACGTGCCCTGGGTCAGTTTGATGCCATATTTAGCACACAGGGAACTGGGACAGAGAACTGGGACAGAGAGCGACAGAGAACGGGCATAATGCTTCTCTGTCTTGCAAGGGCGTCGGCTTGGTCTGGTAAGCCGTGCAAGGCAGCTCTGCTTAGATGAGTTTTTTCGGCTGCAGGGCTGCTGCTTGGGCCGAAACTTTGGGTCGGCTAAGCGTAGGGACTATGGTGGGCTATGCGTGTTGAGATCGGGGTGAAGATGAGGGAGGAGCGAGTGGGACCTGGGCACGCCTTCCAAGCAAAAAAAATATATCTGACCAACTCACTGTAACTGTGCCAGATCAAAATTGGTTAAAACTAGTTGCTTGGATAGTTTCAATTGGTTGACTTTACTTGGCTTTGTATAGATGCCTGGAGGGTCTAGGGTCTCGATTAAGCATGCATATATTGCAGCGTCCAGTCTAGGGTACGCGCATACGACGCAGCAGGCACTGAAGGCACAAAGTTGCATCTCAAGAGTATGTTATTGATATTGTGTGGTACCTATGTAGAGATAAACGTATCTATACTACCTCTCTCATCCCCCATTTTTCTGGCTGAAACCACTCCCCCTTCAAAGTATCCCATACATGCCTTGCAAGGGCCGAAGCCTGGACCTCGGTGTCTGCCTGTGCCTCTATGTATATCTTTAGCTTTGGCTCCGTTCCAGAACCCCTCGCGGTAAACTTCACAGACTGATTATGTGTATTAGTCAAAATGGCGGTTACCATCTGCGAGTTGGCATCTACGGGGAGTACGGGCTTGTGGTCTGGAGTTGAAGAATCGTAGCCAACCGTTAGATCTCTCCAGTATGTCACGTTGTAGTCACCAATACTCTTTGGGTACGGCTTTGACACCCTGATGACGGTGTCAAAAATAACTTGGGTTAGCGACGTGTCTGGGACGGCGTAATAGCCATTGCACTCCTTGAAATAGCCATACTCTCTGAACCCACGCTCGAGCCTGTCGACCAAAGTCTGGTTGTTCTGACTCCAATGGGAATATAGCTGGAGAAACATCACAAATGCAGATATTCCATCCTTATCGTGAAGAACATCAAACATGTATCCAATAGCCTCCTCAAATGCAAAGGGAACATGGTATCCTTCTTTCTCTAGTTCAATTGCCCTGTTACCAATCCATTTGAAGCCAGTAAGAGTATCTTGATACTTGAGCCCCAACTTCTGGGCCATTGAACCAATCATGTGAGATGATACAGTGGAATTCAGAAGGTAAGTCTGCGAGTACGACGCTGGATCCAGTTTGGACACCACATATTCAGCAAACAAAAACCCAATCTCATTGCCTGTCAGATGTCTCCATTTTCCCTCAACCTTGATGGCAGCCGAGAAACGATCGGCATCAGGATCACTTGCCAAGATCAGATTCACATTGTGTTTGTCAGCTGTTGCCATGGCCAAGTCAAGAGCACCCTTCTCCTCCGGGTTCGGAAACTTGACTGTGGGGAAGTCGGGGTCTGGCTGAGCTTGCTCCAAAACGGGAATCAAACCTTTGAAGTCCAAGAGCTCGGCCGCTTTGGTTACAAGCTGCAGCCCGACACCATGCATTGGGGTATATACAGCCTTGATCTCCGGCGAGATTTTCGTCCTGATCAAACGTTGCTCCACTTTGGCGAGATATGACTTCATCACATCGTCAACGCAATATACCAAGGACTGCGATTCTGCGCCCTTCTTGAAAGAGAAATCCACATCCCATACCCCCGGTGTAGGCTGCAAATTCTTCAGGATCATCTGCTGAATGCCCTTGTCATGGGGTGAGATGATCTGGCACCCGTTGCCCCAATAAACCTTGTAGCCATTGTCCTTTCCCGGATTATGACTGGCTGTGATCATCACGCCGGCATCGGCGCCAATCAGATCTATGGCAAATGGGACTAGGGGAGTAGGCACCACCGCTTGAGGAGTGTCATTACCCAGGTAATAAACCTTGAACCCTTTCAAGATGAAAACAGATGCGGTGATCTGTGCGAATCTATGGGAACTGTGCCTATGATCGTAACCGATGACCACTTTCAGGTCCTGGTGACGCTCGACAAACTGTTGCAGCAAGTACTCCGCCAGCCCCTGGGAAGCCTGCATAACGGTCACATCGTTCATTCGACTGAACCCGGCCTGTATCTCTGCTCTGAGGCCTGAAGTGCCAAAGACAATTCGCTTCAGGAGCCTCTTCTCCAGTTCTTTGGTATCGCCATTTTCAACGAGTCTCTCAATCTCTGCCCTCGTCTTTGGGTTCTACAAGGAGATTAGTACCTCATATTTATACAGGACCACCACCTAACTTACAATATCAATGGCTAGCCAATCATCTATTAGCTCGTTCAACGACATGTTGCATCACAATATTTAAATGGGGAGCCTGTCTTAGTTCTTCGACCGCGTCGCGCACTTAATCTCTTATCTGTACGTGTTATTTATTGACTACCAGCCATCATGCATGGAACCCATCGTGTCGTGATCTCCACCTCATCGGGGCTGCTTGCGGAGAGCGAACACCTTATGGAAGAGACCGAGTTGCACCGGGAGCCGGGCCTAATTGGGTGCTGGGCAATTGTGCCTGTTTGGCTGCATCTGTCTACAATTCCTGTTATGATTGTGTGAAAAAGCACGGAAGACTCTTATTTTTTTGGCCGTGCTGCTCATGTCCCCATCTGTTCGCTGCTGAAACTTCCACTACTTAATTCCCTGCATAGTCACAATCGGGAAGAACATGCAAGGTGCTCCGAGAGACTCAGGAGCGTTCCTGGCCCAAGCGGTTCTCTACGAAATCGCTTGGCCAATTGACTCACTCAACTATGTGCTGACCAAGTCCAAACAAACAATAAAATTCCGGCTTTCCCCTAACAAACCGCGGCTTTTTTAACTCTGAGAGAGCAGAGTGGTCATGTGCAACGAGATGAAGTTTGGCAGGGCGCTCCCTCATCTCACCAGGAAAGTCACCCCACAGCAGTGAGCATCATGCATACGAAGGGGGAAATGATACCACTTTTGTGCGTAGTGCACAACGCAGAGGAACATTTCATACGTAGAAAGAGGGTGGAAGTTGGAATATCAGCAGATAAACTTGACAAAAAATCATGCTATATCGCGGTTTATCTGGAAATAGTCTACGGTAGGTGCCGCCCTCTCTCTCTCTCTCCTCTCTTACACCGTGCCCTAGCAATGATCGAGTATATAAAGATGTAGATATCCATGGTGTTTATGTGTCGGTACCGTTGTTGCTCATCAGTTATTGATTACAGCTCCTTAAACTTCATAACATATTCATTCATAATGGCCTTCGCAGTTAACCCAGCCGTGCTTACCAAAGCCGCCAAGATCACAACCAGAGCCGCTCCAAGAATCGGCCCAAGCTTCTTCTCACAAGAGGTGAAAAGGGTTGTCCCCACCATTGGTGTCTGGGGTACTATGCTCTTCTGCTTTTTGACATGGCCAGGTGCGGTTGTTAGCGCAAACAAGAGAGGCTGGTGGTATGTGTAGACATAGCCAGTTTGCTGTTAGGTTAGGTGGGAGAGACACACTAGATTAGATATAGCATATCATATATTATCACGATTTACGAATAAATTATATTATCACTTTTATGTTCTCTCTCTTTATTAGCAGTCATCTTTCCATATAGGACTCTTTAACTGTAGGACTGTTTCCCAGTAGAACGGTCCCTAAGTAGTGTGGGGTTACTTTGTAAGCAAACATGAAGAAAGACATCTTTGCACTGGGCTGGATCGGTTATTTCGGTAAGCAAATACACTTGAGATACGTACAACCTGTGAAATTCTTCCATGTGGCCCAACCTGTTCATCCATTTAACTACTTATCTGTACGTTTTATTCATTGCAATGTTGCTATCAAATTTCATCCATGCAGATTTGGTCCAGCAGGCTCAACCAGCAATATATCAACCAGGTATCTATATGGCCCTATTGTCTATGCAAGGAAATTGGTAAGGCTGATGAAGGTTTCTCGTTAATAGCCGAGAGTTCGTTGTTAGGAACAGGCTAGTTTCACCTCCCCTCTGCTCCGAGTGTCGTCCCTGTTGTAACGAAATCTCCTGAGTTAGTCCCAACTGATGCTTGCGTTACGTCTGCGTCAACGCACGCATGCATGCATACAGATGCAGATGGGCGTTTGTGTATGAATATACCCCTTATTGAAAGTCGTTCACCCAAAACAAGAAGAGCAAGGCGAAAGACAGTGCTGCGCATCAAACTGGCAGTGCATGTCTTAGTGTGCTAACATTTCATGTGCGCCAACTCCAGCGTTCCACTCCTAAAGGATCTCTGGCTTTGGGGCTGTAGCGCCTCCCACTAAAACTCATTTTAGTCTCGGTTGGAGCGATCCCCATAAAGTTCTGTTGCTCAATTGACACATACCCTTGCGCGGATTGCTGCGTCTCTGAACCTTAATACGCTCAAGCCCTTTGTCGCTTCAGCTCGTATTCTAGAGTCAACCAGCATATCATTAACTCAATCTAACCGCACAAAAAAAAGTGTCTAAGAAATATTTAACCTGAGAACATAATGCCGTTTTCTTTTTATATATGTCTGCACGGATTCGGTCTGTGTAGCTCATCAAGCACTCTGCAACACCTAATCGGAGCGCTTATCTGGGAACCATTTTGGTCACCTTCCTGAACGGATACGTAGAAATGGATCTGCACGCATAACTGAATATCATCTGGACACCACATTTGCTGCATAGGAAGAGAGTAGCATTGAATAGTCATTACAGCTCTTGAGTGATAGAATGCCGTCTTTTATATCTCACCCTCTTTGGACCATGCTAAGCCTCTGGAATAGGGCGCTCCAAAGAACAGACTAAAAAAAAGTTGAAAAGCATTAAACCTGTGATAAGCGCGGAGGACAGAAACAGAAATGAACATGGAGTATACTGCTAAAACATTCGCGTAAATCTTGCCCCGAGTAAGGCGAAAATTCTGGGCCAAAAGATGTTCTACAGGGAGATACGTAGCAATCTTTCCATTAGCTTAGTATACACAAACAGTTAAAGCAAACAAAACCCTGGAGATCACATCTCCGATATGATAGCAACCAAACGGGGGCAAATACCCCATAAACTCCAAACTAGAAAATAAAATATTAGAAAGAAAGCTCGTGACGAGATAGATACACAGAGAGAAAGACAGTGAATAGAAAAAGCATGTCAATTGGAGCCAAAAAAAATCAAATCCCAATCTACCTCAAAACCTGTTGAAGTAGTTTATTTCCTCACCGTCTTGTCACGTAGTATCCAAAAGCTCCTGTGGGGTTAGTGCTCGTGTTCCCTCCAACGGTGTTTGAAGCACCGGTCATGTAAGCACCTGAAGGTGGAAAGGAAGTGTCCGAGGCATAGCTATACAGTTGTGGCTGAACGGATAGAGATACTTGCGACTGAGGCGACTGCTGCTGTCCCTGTGGAAACCCAAGAGAGTACATGTAGTTGTATTGGTCGCTCACAACAACATGGGTACCATGAGGGGTGATTCCAGAAGACTGTGAAGTGGTTGAGTGCTGAGGGTACCCAAGCGTTGAAGTTGTCGGTATTGTGGAGCTACTGCCGGAGGTCGTACTTCCGGGGATAGTTGAGGAGCTGCCCATGTAACTGATGGCTCCCGAGGTGGAAACTGGGGTAGGCAAATAAGTGCTTCCCTTAGCCGAGCTCTGCAGAGCCGAAGAACTCGGTGAATTGCCATTGTTTGTGCTTGTGGCATAGCTGAGAGCAGATGATGAGACAGGAACATAAGAGGAGCCTATCCCGGATGCAAATGGGTAGGTCTGTAAAGGGATCGTTTCAGTTGTTTGGTATCCAAGCTTATAGTGCTCATCGCTGTATGGTGCGATAGGAATTGTAGGAAGACTCTGAGACTTTCCCCTACTGATGTAGCTCTGCGGATCAACCATGTATGAGCTATCAGCAAGGTGGGAGGAGGCACTCTGAAGAAGGGCACTTTGCTGTTGTTGCTGCTGCTGTTGCTGTTGCTGCTGCTGCTGCTGCTGTTGATGATGACGTTGTTGTTGCTGCTGTTGTTGTTGTTGTTGCTGCTGCTGTTGCTGCTGTTGCTGCTGTTTTTCTAGCATCTGTTGCTGTTTCTTCTTCTGTCTCCATAACAATCTGAGCTGCTTGAACTCCTGCGGCTTGCGCTTCTTACCATGGCTCTGTGTCATGACATGGGCATTCAGATGGTTGAGGGTTCCATACCCTTTGGTGCAATCTTGGAAGTTACAGACGTATAGTCTCTCTATTTCACCGTGCTTGCGTCTTGGTCTTTTCTTCTGGATTACTGCTACAGCCTGTGAGGTGGAGGCTGTCGTTGCTGCTGTCGTGGAAGTGGTGGAAGCGGTGGACGTGGAGGTTGTGGTGGACTTTTTTGTCTCAGTGTTACGAACAAGTTCAGGTACCGCATGAGACCTGGGCAGAGCCTGCTGGCTCTGTTGGGTTTGGTAGGGGTTGTAGCTCATTTGATAGCTCTCTTTGGAATGCCCGTATTGCATGCGGTAGGGGGAGTTAAAGCTGAGATTGGGTAACTGACGGATGGAGTTGGAATCCAATGGGTTGGTTCCTACAGAAGGCATTTGGTCAAGTTCTAACGCAGCCCGAACTGCGATCACAATGTTGGTGTTTGTTCGGTGGATTGCTTTACTTCAAAGGTGTTTGAACGATGCGAGCTTATATCGGCACCGTCTTTGGATATGGTGCAACTCTAACCTCTTTAGCGGCAGCTTTACCACTGAGCTTGGTAGTCTGTATTGTATGTCTATAGACTACGTTGCCGTTACTGCGGAAAGATTGATGATGTTTATGAGAGTATGGCTATGAGATCAATACGAATGTTCAGAAACAAACTACAAGAGACAAACCCAGAGAATATCGCAGGCATATATGTACATAGATAGGTGTCGAAATCATCACGCAGGTCACTGTGGATGGTGTTCAAATCTCCATGCCTCTGCTTAAAGATAGACGAGTACAATTGTTTTCAGTGGAGATACGCATACATATGCGTACATATGTACAAGAGAGAGGGGTTGTTAACCATTTTGCGAGGCATATGCCCCATGCTGTGCATGGCAGGTAAGTCCATGGTCTGCAGGCGGTGTGTATCTATGCCAAGCGCAATTTGGGGGTGAAACCGAAATCACAATAAAGAATCCGGGCAATAAAGTCGAACTGCGCGCTTTGAGTCTATAAGCCTGATACCGGACAGAGGTGCAGGGAAAAAGATCTCTGCTGCTGCAGCACCTGATGCAGTTACGTAAGCCGCAGAGGGCTAGCAAAAGAAATGCGCAGGGTAGAGAAACAAGTGGGTTCTGTGTGCAAGCTGGTCACTATTGGCCAGCTGCGCGCACCTACAGGAGCTGTCTCATGCCTGTTTTTTGGCTGGGATAGGGAGCGTAAGCGCCTGGACAAAGGGTTAGCTGCATGTTGTCAATGAGGGGGGTACCTGTCGCTGGGATTCTCGAACAACTCTGTAACGAATACGGGGGCTTCGACACCTTCGTATTGTTCATGTGCCGTTAGCCCCGAATTCCATCTAAGGCGCTACCGAAGAGAGCAAGAAAGCAAGCTTGCGGTTGAAGCGGCTAGAGAAGCATAGGTATGCGCATCAGCAATAACATCAAAATTGTGTCTGCCAATGGAAACACTTTGCCAGATTGTTGGTGAAGTGAGGTAGATGATAACCCGAGAGGAAGACTGAGCTTAGCATATATGTACGTATGTATGTACGTATGTATGTGCCTTGAGTTTTAGGTCCTCCACAGGCCTGTTTCGCAGTCTAGGCCGGGAAATTGGCCCGTTTCCATGGGGCAGCGTTATCCTGCAGGTGCCAATGTCAACTTAGTTTTGTGCCGGTGCCGATCAGTAGCTTTCCACAAGAGATCCTCACAAACCGTCATGAACCAGCAACCCTTGGCTGCCCTTGCCAAGATTCACATATTGCCCAGTAGATTCCCGATGCCCTATGTCGTGCTATTGACTGATTTTGACTTTGATCTCGGAAAATAAAAACAAATTTACACGCAATTTCCTGCTGAAAGTAGACCGTGGATGAAGTTTATCAGCCTCTTCCGTCAACCTTGCATGGGCCAATATGCGTGAGCTAAAGGAAAGCGGCTAGAATACCGCAGCACGCTAGCGCAGTGGCTCCACTAGAGAATATATACGAGCATCGTCATCGCTGAAACTCATTACGACCGTACGTCTATGTGCATCAATAGTCGCTACTGCTGCCGGTCGAAACGCAGATTGACAAGCAAGGGGTTCATACTATACTACACTATACAATCGGTGATTTACTTGTTTGAAGGTCAATTCTCATGATAATTTATTTTCTATCTTCGCTTGGGAGCATCGCTTTTTGACATACAATTCCAAAAAAAAAAATTGTGGCCACGCCCCGCCATGCCCTCCCTCTCTCTGGTAAACCTGTCATATCCCGCAACCGGATTTAGGACACAGTGGGCATCCTTGCATACCCTAGCGCACTTAGCACTCTTTTTGGGTCGCCACTAGCTCGGTCTTGGGGAGACTAAAACAGATGAAGCTACGGCAGCCCCAGCCCCTAGCGCCATGTTATCATTGCCATGCAATCTTAGAGGGCGCTAAATGTACGGTGTTATCTACCGTGCATTATTTGGCATGTGGCCTCGCTAAAGACGTCGGGGAATATGCCCATGCCCAGTGGACCAGGGAGTGCTGCATGAAGCTGCTCCAATGCTGATATGCGCAAATCCCACTTTGGAAGTAAGAGCGGCCTGTGTATGTGTCAATCGTCAATCGTGCTGCACCTTGCCAGATCTACCGCGGCCTGGCCTCGGTGACTGAATCAAACTAATGAATGGCTTTCAGGGGCAAGCGGTATATGCACCAAGGTCCTGTGTTTACCCTTTCCCCATTCACCCGAAAAGATTGAATCGAAATCACAACACACAAACTCTGGTGAACCCTGATTGGATGCTCTGCTCCGGTTCCGGGCTGTGAGGCTGTTGAATGTTCACAGGGCGTTTTGCTTTGTGTCTTAAGCTGCCTATTTTAGCTCTTGAAACTTAGAGTCCAGCACAAGCAACCCGTGCATAGGTTTGAAAGGATGTTGCATACTCAGGGCATTAGGACAGAACGAATGGGGATGTTATTTTCGCGCAACCATACAAAAGAAACAAAAATGGGGGCTAGATAACTAAGCAAGAAAAATAAAAGACAAGAGACACAATTGGGATGCTTTCAGCCACTACTCAGGAAGTGACACAGAGACCCCTGCCGATGTCAGTGCTTCCAGGGCCTTTTCGGCAGTGCTTTTGGCACTAGCGGGGTTGACTCCTGTCACCAGTCTGCCATCAACCACTGTGAAGTCTTCAAATGGCTGCTTTGGAGCAACGTACTGTGCACCCAATTGGGTGACTATTTCCTTGACTGTTTGTAGATGGTGTTCCTTAAGAATATCTTCAACTTGGAGAGCAGTCTCGCCCTCATCGGTGAATCCTGTCACTTTTTTGCCCTGGATCAATGGCTTGCCCGTTGTGCCGTCAACTGTCTCTTCGAAGATCGCAGGACCGTGGCATACAGTAGCAACCACTCCACCGTTTGCGTAGATACCTTCAAGCAGCTTCTTGAGGTCTGATGCTTTTGGATAGTCGAACAGCGCTCCGTGGCCAGCAGAGGCATAGAAGATACTGTAATCTTCAGCTTTTAGCTCACTGGCTTTGTAGATGCCGCTGAGGTCTTCGTTGAATTCTGAGTGTTTATCTTTGTAGACCCAGAAATCATCATCGCTTAACACGAGGTGGTCTACGGAGTTTTCGTCAAGGCCGAACTTACCTGTCTCTGACGCAAACACAACTTCGAACCCGTGCTTCTTGAACACCTCATAGGGATGCAGGGCTTCTGTATAGAACAGACCTGTTTTTGAACCATCCTTGTAAAAGGGAACATTCGCCGAAGTGACGGCAATCAGAGCCCTCTTTGGTAAACTTTTCACTTCCATTCTGATAGACTTGAGCTTATACGGTCTCAACCTGTTTTCACTGGATTGTGAGGGATGTCACTACATTGATCTACGATTGTCCAGTACCTAGATGTTTATATATATGTCTTCGCATCTAAACCCATTCCACTATTTACCATCGTCTGACAAGAATGTGGGGTGACACACATATACCCTTGAAATAAACGTTGCTCCCTGGATGATCACATCAGGGTACTTCTCCCCACATTTTATAGTGAGCAAGCATTAACATGACTTCAGTGCTTGCTCCTGCTCCTCTTACTTCTCCTCTTTCTCCTCACTCTCCGTGGAAGTGACAGTATACTATTATTCACTGTACACGACTGATGGGTTTTACGACGCTTAGCGTTCCGACAAATAGCCTGTCAAATGTCAAATGGCTATCTACAAATGCAAAATGACTGTCTGCCTAAGAGTTATCCGTCTGCCAATAATAAGCGGGTCCGCATTGGCACTGTCCTAACGAAGCGTCCAATAGGCTCTCATCGCATAAGAGCAAAATTTGTGTTTGGCACCCCGAACAATCGAACCTTGAACTGCCTCTCGATGACACTCGCCTGAAGGATATGCAGGACCACGCACGGGTGACTTAGGTGCTCCGAAGAAATGAAAATGAAACGATTACTCGTACACCACGAGACTTCAGCCATTGTTGGATGTTTGCTTAGCTCTGGATAGGACAACGGTCAACTGACTGACTTCCTTCTGATTGAATGGACGGGCGGAACTTCCTAAATTGTCTGCCATTTTCTTTTTACATGTAGAAATTTCGTTGCTCGTGTAAGCCCCCTCGTGTTAGGCTTCCCTCGTGTTCTCGTGTTAGGCTCCCCTCGTGTATGCATACTATGGTGTTGCAACGGTTGGCTACCCCTCATTTGATGTAAACACACCGCAACGAGGTTGCAGATGGAGAGAGAAAAAGAGAAGGAATCAGAGGCGGAGCGAACGAGAGTGACACGTCCGGTTTGACATACTGACCGTATACTAGCGATGAGATCAAATGACTGGACTCAAACCATATCTGGTCATCATCTATCTGCTGTTATAGATATGAGAGTTCAAATTTAATCTGGCTAGTAAAACCATCATCAAGGAAATCTCCCATCTCCTCAGTCTGCACATACCCGGAGTCCGGCCTAAGTGGATCGATCAATCCCTTCGGGGCAACTGGGCGACCAAGTCCGAAGCGTCAGAAGCCTCTCATGCAAATTTTAAAGTCACGGAACATGCAGTCTGATAAGAACCGAGGGTATACCCTCGGAACTTGCCACACAATCCACGTGAGCATTGTACAGTATTACCGAACCGGCACTTGATAGCCGGTCACAGAGATGGCAGCCCACCTGCTGGTTTTTTTAGCATGATGCACTATTGCTTGACGTGTTGGCCCAACCAGCCAGTCGGCCCATCTGCTGCAACCACGGAAGCAATTTTCATCGTAGACCGCACGTTGTGGTTGACATTTAAAGCTAACCATTCCCCTCCAAAGTTTATAACCAGATTAAGATAATTTCCTCTTTTGCGCAATTGAACCTCAATTTCTCTCAACAATCCCCATCCAATATGTCTCAATCTAAGATCGGCTGGTTGACTTCCCTCGACGTTACCTCTACCCCTGACAAGAGCGACCGTCGCTCATGTATCATTGGTACCATTGGTCCAAAGACCAACAACCCTGAGGTGCTCGTCAAGCTCAGAAAGGCTGGTCTCAACGTCGTCCGTATGAACTTCTCCCACGGTTCGTACGAGTACCACCAGTCCGTCATTGACAATGCCAGAAAGTCCGAGGAGCTCTACCCAGGCCGTCCTCTGGCCATTGCCCTCGACACCAAGGGCCCAGAGATCAGAACTGGTACCACTGACAACGGTGAGGACTATCCAATCTCTGCTGGCCACGAGATGATCTTCTCCACCGATGACAAGTACTTGAATGCTTGTAACAGCGAGGTGATGTACATTGACTACAAGAACATTGCCTCCGTCATCGAGGTTGGCAAGGTCATCTACGTCGACGATGGTGTTCTCTCCTTTGAGGTGCTTGAGATTGTCAACTCCAGCACTCTCAAGGTGAGATCCATCAATGCCGGTAAGATCTCCTCCCACAAGGGTGTCAACCTCCCAAACACCGACGTTGATCTGCCTGCTCTCTCCGAGAAGGACAAGGCTGACCTCCTTTTCGGTGTCAAGAACAAGGTGCACATGGTGTTTGCCTCCTTCATTAGAAGCGGCAACGACATCAAGGAGATCCGTAAGGTTCTCGGTGAGGAGGGTGCCCAGATCCAGATCATCGCCAAGATTGAGAACCAGCAGGGTGTCAACAACTTTGACGAGATTCTCAAGGAGACCGACGGTGTGATGGTTGCCAGAGGTGACCTTGGTATCGAGATCCCAGCCCCACAGGTGTTTGTTGTCCAGAAGCAGATGATCGCCAAGTGTAACCTTGCCGGTAAGCCAGTTATCTGTGCCACCCAGATGCTTGAGTCCATGACCACAAACCCAAGACCAACCAGAGCTGAGGTTTCTGATGTTGGTAACGCCATTCTCGACGGTGCTGACTGTGTCATGCTTTCCGGTGAGACTGCCAAGGGTAACTACCCAGTTGAGGCCGTTGCCATGATGCACCACACCAGTTTGATCGCTGAGAAGGCAATCGCCTACGGCCCAACCTTCAACGAGATCAGAGAGCTTAGCACCCGTCCAAGTGAGACCACCGAGACCATCGCCATGGCTGCTGTCTCTTCTCACTTTGAGCAGCGCGCCGGTGCTATCGTTGTCCTCTCCACCTCCGGTACCACCGCCCGTCTGGTTTCCAAGTACAGACCAAACTGTCCAATCATCATGATCACTAGAAACCCACACGCCGCCAGGTATTCCCACCTCTACAGAGGTGTCTACCCATTCATCTACGACCAGCCAAGAGTTGAAGACTGGCAGCAGGATGTTGAGAACCGTCTCCAGTACGGTGTTGCTGAGGCCATCAAGCTCGGTATTCTCAACAAGGGTGACATCATCATCGCTGTCCAGGGATGGACTAAGGGTCTTGGCCACACCAACACCCTCCGTGTCGTTACCGCTTAAGGGGTGTCGCGCCTTTTGTCGGAGATGATTTGACATCCAGGGTTTTTTCTCTCCGTTTGTTCAGCTTCTATACGGTTCAATTAAAGGATATATATATATATATATATTTCGTAAAGCCCACTCTAAAACGTCTGCATAAACGTAGTTCGATTGTCCTTCCAGTATCGTTCTTTCCGATCCCGAACCATCTGCACCACGGCACACCATTCTGTGATGCCGTCGTTGCAGTCCTTCTCCTCTTCACAGCGTAATTGTAGCATTGCCTTCTCACTCTGTACTCTCAATGACAACCACTCCAATAGATGAAGACACCTCGTGATATCCCCACGCTGGAATAGCAGTCCATCGATGTATGCAAGGAATACATCAACATCTTCTTTATGGGGTCCCGCCTCGTTAATCGTTGAAGAAATCCAGTTGCTTAGCATTTCCTTCACCTTGTTGAGTCTAGTTTCATGCTGTAGTGAGGGAACACCAATATGTTTCCTCTCCTTCAAGAGCCACTCAGCATCCAGTACCGGTGCATTCGTATCATCATACCATGCAAATCCTTCATCAGGTTCTTGTGTCTGTGACCGAACTTGTTGCAACAAGTCATTCCTGAGCGAAACAGGAATATTCTCCCACTCTTCGGAGTCAATGCCAAGTTCCTTTAGTACCGAGTCAGGGATAATACTGGCCCTTGCCGCTTCATTGAGAGCCGTGGTCAGAGTGCTCGTCGGAGACTGCCAGTTCTGGTTCACTCTCTGCCTTTTAGGAGTGCTTCGAGGGGTAGGGGAATTCCTTCTTTTAGAAGGAGAGATGACCCTCACTACTCTCGGTCTCATCCCTGGACTATCCGGTAGTAGCTGCTGGTAATAGACCTTCGAAGGAGAATCTTTGATGGGAGATGGTTTTGCAGAAGATTCCCTACTGCGTTTAGATGGTGAATTTCTCTTCTTTCTGGGAGTGGTTGGAGGATCGTTGTTCTTGCTGCTTCTATATTGGTGTCCTCGTCTGTCATTGAACTCCATTTCTATTCGTAGCTCTTTCTGGATATCTTGCGGTAGCTCCTTGAATACAGCTGCACTTATCCTCTGCCCCTCCATATACATACTGCTGTCAATGTCATCATCATTTCGTTCGAGTTCCGCCCTACCCTGTAGCAACTCATTTCTTATGCTCGATGGCAACTCATCAATAATGCTTGAATCCACTCTACTTGGGATTAAGTATTTAGCCTCTTTGGAAGAAACTGGGGAAGGCTCAACTTGTTCGGGCAGTCTGATTTCCTCTAGCTCTCTGCTTACATCCAATGCACGCGCTGTCCCGAATGGGAGTTTCCTCTGATTTGTGATATTCTTCAAAGAGTCGTCATCTACGAGTCTTGTCATTTGTATCGCAACACCTCTTAGTTCCTTAGGTGGTACAGGTATCATCTTAAACAACACTTTGGCCTCGCTTGCAATTATGCCTATTTCCCTAGTGGCGAGCCCCAACCTGGAAGTCTTTGTGACAAGCTCACACTCCCCCATGCCGAGGTACTTTGGGGGTTCTATTGGGGCATGCGCGGCACGTCTCGCGAGCTTCAATGTCAGCTGTGAGCCCATCATTTTGATCTTCCTCAGTCTTTCGTGTAGTTCCTTGGCGCAGCTGGAAAGGAACAGCTCTATTTGCGAGAACTCGTCAAACCGTATCCCCCAGTTGACATCCACAGATACACTCTTGCGAACGAACTCCTCTGGGTGTGCGGAGATATCGAAATTCGTGTGATCTATCCCACGGGCGTACTCCCACAAAGTTGTGCCTGTTTTGATTCCAAACACCCTGATCAACCTCTCCTTGGGAAAGTTTTTCAGATTACCAAGAGTTACGTTCTGAACAGGCTGCAACATGTTATATATCTTTTGGGCTATCATATATCCCACCCCAGGAATATCTCTCACAGCTACATCCTTTAGGAAGCTGTCTTTGTCATCGAACTCTGTGATCATGCAAAACCCATCTGGTTTCGCTTTTCTTAGTGCCAGCTTTGCGAGGAGAACGTTGGAACCACAACCCACGCTGACACTGCAATTTGTCTTTTCAAAGATCGTGGCTCTGATGGAACTGGCGAGGCTTGAAATTGATTCCTTCAACTCTGTCTCTCCAGGTTCTGCTGATGGATCTCTTATAACCAACGATGTGACATCCACAAATGCCTCGTCAATAGAAACAGGCAATATAGTGTCAAGTTCCAAACCCAGAAGGTGATCATAGAACACTCGCGAGATCCTCTCGTACTCTGCAAACTCATAGCCAAGACAGACGAGGTTTGGACACTTCTGCTTTGCCGTTCTGAGCCACATCCCATTCTTAACACCAAACTTCCTCGCAACATAGTTGCAACTGGCAACATCTGCATGCATCCCACCATGGGTAACACAGACAGGAGTTGTAGTGAAATCATATTTGTTCTGCTTCTGGCAGGATACTGCCGCAAAGAAACAATCAAAATCAACATGGAATACTACTGTGTGTTTGTGGCGTCTTTTGGCTGGTGCAGACTTGCCCCTCTTTGCCTCCAACCGCTTCATTGCAATTCTGAGAAACTCGGACCTCAAATCAGCCTTCCATGTACTCAGATGGTGTAGTCTTGATCTGGCATAAAAGTACTTCAGGAAGTCAGGGTGTTTCGAATCAATGATTCTTTCGGTTCTAGCCTCTTCATCTGTAGGAAGACGATCGGGCTGTTCACGATCAATCTCCTGGTGTTCCAAGTCCTCTTCTTGTTCGTCATCCTCTTGAGTCAGAGGCGGCAAATGGAACTCCCCCTCCCAAACAGCTCCGTCCTCCTGGCGGGGTAAAGTGGCCTGGACATCATTTACTTCAGGGTTTAACGCAGTATGAGGCTCGTAGTGTGAACGGGCATCAATACCCTCAGTACTGTTGTCTTGTTGCTCACCTGGTTTGGGTAGTGAACTCTCATCTTGCGGCACTCTCGAAAAATCCAGTCGCCCCTGTCCATAATCGTTATTGATCAAAACATAGTCCATCCAGGGCAACAACTTCTTCTGTGCGACAGAATCCACAATCCAGTTCGGCACAACAACCTTATAGTTGCGGAATTCCAACCTCTTCCTCGGAGTCAGCTGGCTTGCAACGATGTGGGTGGCATTACCCTTTGCGCCAAGGTAATGCAAGAATTGGCCTCCATGTAAGATCACCAATCTGTGAAGAATTCTGATATCAGGGGTTGTGTGGCCATTCACGTGTACAACGCATCCTTTGAATATAGGAGGAAAATCAGGTTTATTTGGGCACCCCAACTGTTCAGCAGGCTCTTTGGAGACCTCCTTGCCTATTTTCTGCCTTCGTATGTTATCCCATGCCACAAACTGTTCATCTTTTTCCTGTTGTTTGCGCTGTTTGTTATGAAAATAAGTGCCAAAGTCACCAAACTCAAGTTCAACGCCCCCGGATTCATCCACATTGGAGTCCATGGCATCGCTCTCGGAGTCTGTACCAGCCCCCAACGAGTGACTATGTGACTGCGGTGGTTTCTCAGCAAACACATGTGAGTACTCAAGGTCATCCTTTGCCAACTGTTTAAAGATTGCATGTGCATCGTGGGAGAAGGCAGCATCCACCGTCCTCACTCTATCTGTGCCATCAGTGTGCTCTGCAACATTATCTGGGATGGAGGATAACAGTGGACTCGACACGGGAGGGAAACTGGGTTTTTGATCATGGAAGGAACCGCAAGTCGTATCATCTCTAGTTACTGAGGTTGACGGTGAACGTCTCACTACCTCTGGTGTCCCTGTCTCGGCCCTTCGCTGCTGGCTGAGATGCTGTACAAAACCTATGAGCTCCTCGTCGTTCAGGGAGGTACTAAAGGACTCAAAAGAGGATGTGTGAACAACTTTATTGCTCTCTGCGTAATTAGCATTCGCTCTTACAGGAGCTATCCCCGATGGTTGGTCACCTGTTGTATGCTGTTCGTAGGACATGATCCAGAGAGAGAGAGAGGGAGAGAGATCTGTCACGACATCACTAACCCTCTTGAGGCACGTGCACGGAGCTGAGGAAACAGTTCGGTGCCCAAGTAAATAAACAAACAGAAGGCAATTAGTTCAAAAAGTATTACAACTGTTGGCGAAATGTGAAATTCTTCTGTTGACACGCCCTTAGAAATAACCAGTGTCCACATTGGGACGCCTGTTGGTGAACCCGCGTCTGTCGCTTAATTACATGCATGGAGAGCGATGAGGTTACCCCGGAAGAGATTATGGGGCGGGGAAGGTACGGTGCTTGGAATATTTATGTTATGAAGACAATGGCAACTGACTAGAAAGAAAAAACTGGGAATTGCAATTAATCAACTATATTATAATATAGAGCTAAAGTGTTTGAAAAAATACACATACACACAAAGCAGTTCGGAGGCACTAGTCGCGCACTAAAAAGTGTTAAAGATCAAGCAGAGTACATACAATGGAGAATGTGACGGCTGTACAGAGGCACACACACCATGGAAATACCCGGTAGAGTATAAAAAAGGCAAATGAGACGGGAGCGTAGACCCATGACCAGTGACATCATTTTTTATACTGTTTCAACCAGATCAGCAGAGGAACACGTACATAGGGGTGCAATCACTTTCTGCGGAAATCGGTCTTGACAACATCGATGAGATGCTCCACGATGGTTGGGTCAGAGAGGGTGGAGACATCACCCAACTGGTCCTCCTCTCCAGCAAGAATCTTTCTGAGAATACGTCTCATGATCTTACCCGATCTGGTCTTTGGAAGGTCGTTCACAAGAAGAATGAGCTTTGGCGCAGCAAATGGACCAATCTCCTTTCTAACGGTGAGCACCAGCTCCTTCTTCACTTCGGCGATATCCTCAACATCCTTGTTCTTGAGCGACACAAAGGCAGCAACGGCAGAGCCAGTCAACTCGTCTGGGAAACCAACGACTGCACTCTCGGCAACCAGAGAATGCTCGATGAGAGCACTCTCAATCTCAGCAGTGGAGAGTCTGTGGCCCGAAACGTTAACCACATCGTCGACTCTACCCAAAATCCAGTAGAAACCCTCAGTGTCCCTTGCAGCACCATCACCGGTGAAGTAAACACCGTTGTATGGTCTGATGTAGGTGTCCAGGAAACGGTTGTAGTCGTGCCACACCGATCTGGTGATTGATGGCCATGGCGAGCGGATTGCAAGAACACCCTCGACGCCGTTTCCTTTCTGCTCCTCTCCGGTGACAGGGTCGATGATCAGTGGCTCAATACCAAAGAATGGGAAGGAAGCGGAACCTGGTTTGGTGGGGGAAACACCAGCCAAGGGCGTGATGATATGAGAACCGGTCTCGGTCTGCCAGTAGGTATCACAAATGTGAGCCTTGCCTCTTCCAACGTTGTCGTTGTACCACTCCCACACCTCAGCGGCAATTGGCTCACCGACAGATCCCAGAACCCTAATAGAGGAAAGATCGTGCTTCTCCACAAATTGAGTACCAGCTCTCTTGAGGAGACGAAGGGCAGTTGGGGCAACGTAAAACTGGGTGACCTTGTGAAGATCAACAACGTCCCAGTAACGAGAGTAGTTGGGATATGCTGGGGTTCCCTCAAACACCACAGTTGTGGCACCGTTGAGGAGAGGACCGTAAACCACATAGGTGTGGCCGGTAATCCAACCAACGTCACCTGCAGTGAAGAGAATGTCCTCCGGGTGAAGGTCAAAAACGTACTTGCAGGTGAGAAGAGCCCCCAAGAGGTAACCAGCGGTTGTATGCTGGATACCCTTTGGCTTTCCAGTGGAACCAGATGTGTAGAGCAAGAAGAGGGTATCTTCGGAGCTGACATTGACAGGTGGGATGTATGGAGAGTACTTGATCACCTCCTCGTGCCACCACAGATCACGGCTCTGTGTCCATGGGATATGGCTGTTACCGGTTCTACGGAAAACAAGCACGTTGGTCACCTGTGGGCAGGTCTTGAGGGCGTCATCGACGATCTTCTTGGTCTCGATGATCTTTCCACCTCTCTTGGACTCATCGGCGGTGATAACAATCTTTGAGTTGGCATCGTTGATACGGTCTCTGAGAGAAGCAGAGGAGAAACCGGCAAACACCACAGAGTGGATGGCGCCGATTCTGGTGATGGCCAAAAGAGTCACAATGGCCTCTGGAATCATGGGCAGATACACGGCAACGGTGTCACCCTTCTTAACGCCCAAGTTGGTCAGCACCTGGGCAACACGGCACACGTCCTTGAGCAACTCACCATAGGTGATGGTTCTGCCCTGGCCAGGCTCATCAGCCTCGTAGATGATGGCAGGCTTGTTTGGGTTGGCAATGGCATGTCTGTCAACACAGTTGTAGGAGGCATTCAATTCACCGCCGAGAAACCACGAGGCACTGTCTCCGTTCTGGAAGCCAATGCCAGGTGGGTATCTTGCAACATCAAATGGTCTTGACCACGAGAGGTTCTCTTTCGCAAGGCGTCCAAAGAAGGTCTCTGGAGAGGTTATACTCTCCTCGTACATCTTCTTGTACTCATCAAAGTCTTTAATGTAGGTGGTGGAGTGATGTCTGTCGAAGAATCCCTGTGGAGGAGGGATGGCCTTCTCGTGCATGAGATGCTCGTTTTCTCTGTGTTCAGTCATCTTTCTGATTTTTTTTGTCTTTGCGTTTTACGTCTGTGAATGTTTGGAGGTTGGAGAGTTTGTAGTTGGATTCGAGGAAGGATATGTTTATATAAACCTAATTCAAACAAGAAAAAAACTAACAGTGCGCCCCTACAGACAACAAGCGAATCCTTCTGGTAACGGTCGCGGCTTCCCTGGGCAGAGGGAAGTGCGGAGACCTTATATAGTTGGGGTGCGTCGAGCTGCTGTGCAATTGCAGGCGCGATGATGATGGGTGATATGCGTGAGGTGCAGGCGGGACGGGACCTTGAGGGGTGGAGATTTTGGGTGCGGGCCCATCCCCAGATCCCGGGTGTTTGTTTGTATTTTTTTCGGCACGGATCTAGGAAAGAGGTGGGACCGGCTGATTTCAATTTTCTTGCACCAGTCACAAAAAATTATTATCAATAGTGAAGGCTTATTGGTTTGTGATAGAACTGTTTTACAGAATATCCGTCGAGGTTAATGGGGGAGCTTGGGTATCCGTGGCTGGCACGTACGCTCCTTTCGCCCCCACCACGGCCCCACAGATTTGAAATCAAACCTGGGTGGGGTTGAGGGGTCGTGGGAGATAAATGGCGGGCAGATTACTAGTAGGTGGGTGGGTGGGTGGTGAGTGGTTTGCTCGCTACGTATAGGGAAGGCGCACACATAAACTGACCTACCTATGTGCGGTTTCGGTGATTGAATGTATGTATCTCGGTAGGACTAAGATAGGTTCTCGGAAGAACCAAAGAAAAAAAGAAGAAGCGAGGTGACTCTTCCCCACTAAATAGCAATCTACAGGTAGGCATTGGTGTGTGTGCTTTTTTTTGTTTCCCTTGATCCAGGACTGTGACCCAAATGTCTCCTTTGGGCCATATCACTTGGCAGCGGTGGTGGAGGGCATGCGCATCTCCAAGCAGCAGGATTGCGGACTGTTCGCCGGACGCCGAAAGGAGTTCCCACATTTTTGGAGCATTGTTATCCCTTGGGCCCTCTCTTGTCGAAATATAATATCATGCGTTTCCCTGCCGTTAGCACTGTTACTGCTCACGCAATCTCGTACTCCGAAATGAGCCACTGCGAGCCAATTGGTTGGTCATCTGCTGAGGGGACAACTATGCGATATGTAAAGATATGTATGCCCCGCAATAACCCAACATCTTTCCTTGAGGCCGAAAATACGCGGGGTAGCGGTCGCTGAAGTTGCCCACACTTGCACCAGTTTGACAATTGAGTGGCTCACTACTTGTTGCATCAACACGATTATTGGAGGCACACAACTATTGACACGACCATCGGAATGACACGACCATCGGAATGACACGACCATCGGAATGACACGACCATTGGGATGACACGATTATTGGGATGACACGACCATCGGACTAACACGACCATCGGACTAACACGACCATTGGGATGACACGACCATCGGACTAACACGACCATCGGGCTAACACGACCAATCGAGTAAACACGACTAACTGCACACTTCTGCTTTACTGTTCTAGGCTTGCCCATTCTGTCAGATCTACACGGGCTGATACAACCAGCACCGTTACTACTGTTCATGGCGTGAAACGCGAATACCTACTCATTATGCAAAGGTGGTGGCTGAGTCTGCGGTTGTGTGATGGATGTGTGTGTTATTTTTATCTTTGAATCGTTAGCAGCTGCACACACTTCCAAATCGGGCCGAGTGTTTCTGGCTGCGATGCTGTTCCCGCCTGGCAACTTGACGTAATGGAAGCAGGCCTCTTTAGCTGTATTATTGTTATTTAGTCCGTTCACGCAGGGGGGCTTTTTTTATTTTCAGAGCGGTTGGCTTTGCTGTCTTGTTCAGCTGTCGTATACTTTTCTATCTCTTTAACAAAGTTCATCTGAAAGTTTGCATCTCGGTTCTTGTAACTGACTGTCTCCACTCCCTCACCCACTCACTTCCCCTTTGCCTCACACTGCCTGCCATTCTGCGGTGAAACTTGATCTGGAGTTTTTCCTGCAGATCGCTTTGTTTCTTGCCCTTTTTGTTTGCAAGTGTTGAAGTGGAAAGAACACACACCTATATATTTCACACAGGAGATTGCAAACACAGCACACACGCAAGACACCGTTCTCGTCTAGTGTCAACTATGGCCGCTATCACTAGCCGCTTGATCGGCTTCATTGCCTGTCTCTTTTCCCTCACACAAATCGTGAGTGGGCAGCGGTATCTTAAATCTTCGTCGCTTCTGACTTGTATGGACAACTCACAGCTCACGGCCTCCTACTTCGATGTTGTCTTCTACCCCGATAGTAACAAAGTGGAGCTCGACATCACAGCTCTGTCAACCATCAACGACTACATCGAGGCACAAATTGAGGTCATTGCATACGGCCTCACCATCATCACCAGATCGATTGATCTCTGTTCTCTCGATTATAGCACACTTTGTCCTGTCTCCTCCGGACATCTCGATGTTCAAACACCATACACTCTGTCATCCTCTGTCACATCTCTGATTCCCAATATCGCATACACCATCCCTGATCTGGATGCACAAGTGAGAGTCGTCATCTACTCCACTTCCAACAGCACCACTCCGCTGGCTTGTGTGGAGGCCATTCTCTCCAATGGCAGAACCGTCCAGACCAGGTACGCCTCCTGGCCCATTGCTGCCATCTCCGGTCTGGGTCTGGTGGTGTCCAGTGTGGTGTCCATCATTGGCCATTCTAACACCGCTGCTCACATTGCGTCCAACTCTGTCTCTCTTTTCATCTACTTCCAGAGTCTTGCCATCACCTCCATGATGGGTGTCTATAGAGTTCCACCTATTGCCGCGGCATGGGCGCAGAACTTCCAGTGGACTATGGGTATCATTCGTGCCGGCTTCATGCAGAAAATCTTCTTCTGGTATGTTCAGTCCACCGGCGGTAGCTCCACCTCCATTCTGCCTAACAGAAACGTTCTTTCCATTTCCGTGCAGAAGTTTGCAAAGAGATTCTTTGATCTCTTCGGCACTATTGGCTCCCAGATTGTCAAGAGGGCTTCCATCTCCGTGGATTCCTCCTCCGATGCGTCTGATACAGCAAATGCTCTTCAAGACTCCTCTATGTACACCACTGACGAGAACATTGCGATGATTGGCTCCAAGACTCTGATTCTCAGAGGTATCCAGAGAGTTTCATATCTTGCCAACATTGAGATTTCCAACCTTTTTCTGACGGGAATCACCTTCTTCCTGATCATGGTTGTGGTTTGTTTGCTGTGTCTCTCCCTCTTCAAGGGTATTATTGAGCTACTCATCAGATCCGGTGCAATGCAGGAGGGTAAGTATGCCCAGTACCGCAGGAACTGGACCACCATAATCAAGGGCACTCTGTACCGTCTGGCCCAGATCACCTTCCCTCAGCTGACTCTGCTCTGTCTCTGGGAACTCACCCGTCATGACTCTGTTGGGTGTGTGATTGTGGCTGTCTTCATATTTGTCATCGTCACTGTGTTGCTCTTCCAAGCGGCTGTGAGACTGGTTCTTATTGGCAGAAACTCCTTCAGGCTCTACAAGAACCCTGCTTATCTGTTATTTGGCGATGAAAAGACCTTGAACAGGTTTGGGTTCCTCTATGTTCAATACCGTGCCGATAAGTACTACTGGGTGCTCGTCAGTCTCGTTTATACCCTGGTGAGATCGCTGATCATTGCTGTCATCCAGAACAATGGTAAGGTTCAGGCCGTTGTCGTGTTTGTCATGGAGTTGGTGTATCTTGTTGGTTTGGCCTTCATGCGCCCATTCATGGACAAGAGAACGAATATCTTCAACATCTTCATTGCTGCTGTCAACTTTGTCAACTCCATCTTCTACCTTTTCTATTCCACCATCTTCAACCAGCCTCCAGTTGTGTCCTCAGTTGCTGCGGTGGTGTACTTTGTGCTCAATGCCATCTTTGCATTGGTGCTGCTGATCTTTACGATCGTCACCTGTACCCTTGCATTGTTGTACAAGAATCCAGACACAAGATACCAGCCCATGAAGGATGACCGTGTCTCCTTTATCCCACGTACCGACGATGGGCTTGAGAAATCTGGAAGTGACATGGAGCTGGCCGCCCTTGGTGCCGCTGCCATGAGGGGTCATGACAGAAACTCCATGATGGTTGATCAAGCTGGCACAAAGCCACAGAACGATGGAAGCTCTGCAAATCTTTTTGATGGCACCGAATCTGAACAGTCTTCCGTGTTCAACTTCAATTCGCACGCTGGTGGTTCGGGTTATCCATCTAGCAGGACTCCTTATGGCCAGCTTCCCAGTGCTTCCAACTCGAGGGACGAAGGCTTTGGTCAAATTGTTGAGCCATCGAGCGCAGTTTTGGGGATGGGAGGAAGAAACAGCGGTGGTGTCCAATCGAGGGCGGCCCACTACAGCAATGAGGGCTATGGGGATGAGTATAATAGGAATGTCAGGTGGGCATGATGGGGTCTCGTTTGGTGCCAACCACCAGAAAAAGTTTTATCCTTGCATCAATCAGTTCATTTCTATATTGTACATTATCCCTCAGCTGGCGTTTCCATTTGCGACTGTGCGTTCACATTTATATATATCTTGTTTAACTTGTTGAATTGATTCTCGTGGAGTAAAAATAAAGGTCTTCTCTATATGGTTTATTCAATGGTCTGAAAGTTGTAACTGTAGGAAGCATAACATTAAGGTTCCCACATACACACATGAGTGCCTTTGCCTCATCTATTTCTTGGAAGCAGCGTGGGTGAAGAAATAAACTTGGTCGAGAATGGTCTTGTCCTTGGCATAAGCAACTGGACCCTCGCTGAGGTCACCTCTCACAGCATAACCGTGGTTGGTACCTGAAAAGAGAGTGAACTCGTAGTTGGCTTTTCTCTCGGCGAGCACCCTCTGGAAAATCTCTCTGAGCTCTGGAGTGAAGGCAGCATCAGTCTCAGCACAAGAGATGAGAATTGGCTTCTCCAACGAGACAGCCTGTGCATCCTCCTCCGCCATGAGAGAGGCATGAGCGACGGCACCGGCATCCAATAACCCTTCAGGAGTCAAGTGCTGGAAAACAGGCTTAGCACCGAAACAGTGACCAATACCACCAACGAACTCAACACCACGCTCCTTATCAGCGCGCAAAGCGGTCAGGTAACCGTCAACGATTGGCTTCACAGTCACCGGATTGTGCTTGCTGAACCAGGCAGTACGGGCGTCTGGGTCAGAGAAAAGACTGTGGTCCAGCACAGCTTCACCTTCGAATAGATCGGGGATCAGAACCTGGAATCCAGACTTTCTTGCAATTTCATCAGCTACCAGCAGACAGTTGTTGTACTTGTAACCGAAAACATCGCTGAAAATCACAATCACCTTCTTGGTGTTCTCACCGACAATGTAACTGTCGTCTATTGGTGCAATGGGTCAGTAACTCATCTTAATCCAGGCTACCACAAACGTCAAATCGTAGACCTTTCGATACAGAACAGACACCATACTTACATCCGTAGATCACCTTGTGGGTACCAATTGGAACACCATCTAAACAGTTAGTATTAGATCAGGCCAGAAACCGGCACATCGGTAAGTCTCCAGAACTCCAAGTCATCTCCACCTTAACCCCAATGCTCGGGGTGGAGACCCAGAGCTCGAAACACAACCGTTCACTTACCGTGGTGGGTAGTCTTGAAGCAGCAAGCAGTAGACATGTTGATTGTGTATATATAATAGATTGATGTGAGCTAAATGTCACCGTGTTTTTGCGGTGAATGGCCCTATATCCCCTTATATATACTTGGTCATTTTTGCTATTGAAGGGTTCAAGGTTCAACCATACTCAACGGTATGCATGCCTTACCACGTGAAAAATGCACTGTACTGACAGGCTTGCCCCTTCGGTCGAGTCTCCCCTTTTCAGGCTACTTGTTCAGTATGCTGCGGGGCTGCATGAATAACGATTTCACACCAAGCGGGAAATTCGGAGTTAGGATGCAGCATCACACTGGCCCCAGTCAACCTAAAGCGTAAGCGCAGGGTCATTGGTGTGCGGTGTGTGGGGAGTTAAGATTACCTGTAGGTCATAGTGGTGTGGACCTCAAAAAAAAAGACAATTTCCATTGGTATAGGCGTATGGTCAATCAGAAATCAGAATCAAATCTATTGAACTGTCTAAAGAAAATACTGTAAAACCGCAGGCTCTCTCGCTAGGGACCTGGGGAGGAAGGGGGACGTTCATGCGGAGGCAGCGTCGAAAAAGTAGATCTGGTCAAGGAGAGTCTTCTTTCTGGCATAAGCAACAGCAGGGATAGACTCATCACCTCTCACAGCGAAACCATGCTCGACACCAGAGAAAAGAGTAACCTCATACTGGGAACCAATTTCCTTGAGCTTCTCCTCGGTAAGCTTTCTGAGCTCTGGGGTAAAGATGGAGTCGGTCTCGGCGCTGCTGATGAGAATTGGCTTCTTAGGGTCAATAGCAGCAACCTCCTCAATGGAGACAAATGAGGGGTGTGCAACGGCACCCGCGTCAAAGAAACCAGATGGGGTAAGTTCACGGACGAGGTACTTAGCTCCAAAGCAGTATCCGACACCAGCAAGGAACTTGGGCTTGAGGTCCTCCTTCAGAGCAGAAACGTACTTCGTAACGAGAGCAGACACAACATCTGGGTTGTGCTTGCTGAGGAATGGACCAAAACTCGAAGGGTCTGGGTTCTCTGGGAGGAATTCACCTTCAAGCAAGTCTGGCACGACAACGTAGTACCCCTGCTTGGCAAGGCTGTCGGCATTGAGCTTGTTGTTAATGTAGCTGTAGCCAAAAACATCAGCAAAAAAGACAATCACCTTGTCGGATTGCTTCTTACCGGTGACGTAGGCTGGGAAGCCGTAGCTCTCCGTCAGCTCTCCGAGTGGGGTGCCC
Organism: Kuraishia piskuri; assembly: GCA_030567595.1. Lineage (NCBI taxonomy): Eukaryota > Fungi > Ascomycota > Pichiomycetes > Pichiales > Pichiaceae > Kuraishia > Kuraishia piskuri. Next base: position 270,801 of record JAJLSM010000021.1, read on the forward strand.
TCATGGACGTGGGTCTTGAAACAGCAAGCGCCAGGGGGGTTGGAAGCCATTGTAAATGAAGATTGTTAGAAAATAGGTGGGGGGAGTATAAAATCTGGAGAAAATTTTCTGATCTTCTTTGTAAACCCCAAATGTCTGTATATATATGTTTACACCGATGCCCTTTGGTCAATGCAAACGGCAGTTGAAACTTACCTCGTGTCTGGTTTCTTGGTATCGACCCCAATGCCAAGTTTATGCATATCTTAGTAAGCCTGCAGATGCAGCCGTTTGGGTGATACACGGCCCCCGCCCGGTGCGAGAGTTTACCCGGGGTAACAGCTTATTTATTGCTTAAGCGTTGATTATAACTGTCATAACTGTGGCGTCTATGGCTGGATATAACTGAACGGTAACGTTTAATATGGATATGGATATTGCTTGGATTACGCATACACAGTTACTTGGAAGGTTGTAGAAATTATATCGAGCAAGTCTCAGCGCTAGTGCCTCCACGGTTTAAACACAGAACTTCCGAGGCTTTCCGAAAATGCTATGGTGAAATACATTATGCCAGGTTATTGGCTCGCAGTCCGCTCTTTTGGCAACTTTGTCAATCTCGTTGTTTGCTCCATGGTAGTTATGTGTATTGTCATAGTAATCACCAGAGAATATTAGCTGCGCATAGGTCTTTCTTCTAGGCGTTTTCATCTTTGATTCTTCCGCACTCTGGATGAGGTCTATGGGGACTGATTTGCTGTTCACTAGGTTTGTTTTTCCACCAAATATTGCTGTAGACTTTCCATTCATGGAACATGTATTTTTCTCATCACATGGAAGATAGTTGTTGGTGTTTGTTGTCAAATCAGGATTCGATGCTTGTATCCTAAACTTGCCATTTGACATCTCCTCATGGGGTAGCATGTATGCGGGGAAACTGTTAGTGTGCTCGTTGTACGCATTACCCCTTCTCAAATACTTAGGTGAAGTGTAATTTAGGATCGCGCTTTCGGTGGATGCGTTTGATTGGGGGAAATCCCCCTTGGCCGGGAAAATGTTGAACTTAGTAGCACTGTCATCCATCTTCACACAGTAGCCACAAGAATTGGCGGGGTTCAACGTGCAGAATGTTGAATGTATCAAGTTTTGGTAGTTGAATGATCTTATCCAACTGTCTGCCAATCCGTTGAAGAAAGAGGGGGTCGAGTCTTCTTTAACATACGGCGAGAGATAACTATTGAAGTGGAAATCTTTGGCGGATGAAGTAAGATTTGCGTGCTGTGTGGTTTCAGATTCATCTTGGAATATGAATACCAGCAGTGGTCTTTTGCCGAGGCTGGGCATCTTGTATATCAATTCCTTCACTTTGATGTTCTGTTGCGCCTTACTTATGAGCCTTTCGAAGTCTCCAATTTTGTAGATGTATATCAAAGGTAATACGAGATGCAGTGCTTTTGGTGTGGCACCGGCTGGTATTTTGAATGGTGCTGTATCGTCGATAGAAGCTGCCAAGTCAAGTTCGGTATTGCTACTGGTGTAATCATCATCCATCTGTAACAATGGATCCCTCAGGCTGGTGGTGTTGAATAAGAACAACCCAATAGACCCTCGTGGTAGTTCTATGTTGGACTTTTCTTTCACTTCATCGTCTCCCTCCAGAGCTGCCTCATTAATTTCCATCTGTATACCATGTTTCACTGTTGACTGGAGCCCAAGAACATTTGTCAGTGTCTCCTGGGTAAGCCATGATCTAGGAATCGTCAGTGAGAAGCCCTTCAATCTTTCCAGAAGAAATTTGACATCTCTATTCTGCCGGTTTTCCCAGTCAGAAAGCAATGTCTGGTACTCTACATCATTAACAGTCTCAGCAAAGAATCCCAGAGAACCCAACTGACGGCTAAGATTGAACCCCTCGCTCTCCACAGCTATATCCAAAACACTTGTGGTGTTGGTTTGCAGCTCTTCCAACTGAGAGGCCTTGTTTTGGTCTTCATGTCTAATAACTGGAATTATTGCACATCTGCATAGAGAAAAATAGGATAAAGTAATAACAATGAACCTAAAACTGGGTTTCATTTTTGGCACTATTATTCGTTTGCTTTAATTACTAATTGAAAAATCGTCTGAACGAACAGAGATGGTAATTTTTTGGGAAAAATAGAAGTTTCAATCTGAGCAAAAAAAACCCAGTTCTGACGTATTAAAATATGGAAGGTGGTATTGGTTATTGGGTCCCAACATACAAAATTTGTATGTTTACTCAGTACTTCCCTCTGATTTTTATCTTTGTGTAACACTCTCTTTTATAAAATGTAATCTTGACTAAGTTCACTGATAATGTACGCCTGAGGTTACCCTGAGGTTACCCTATGCAGAGAGCCGCCTCTCACAATGGCCGGGATGCCCTAGCAGTGGGGACAGAGAGCAAGTACACACCACTCATGTGGAAGAGCCATGATGATGCAGCTAAAGAAAAAGAGACTCGGGGGACGACAGTGTCAAGTGTATGTTATAAGATAGTAATCACGAAGGATATGGTAGCGATGTTATTCAACTCGCTTCAGGGTGTGAGAGTGAGCGGCACACTAGGTGCGGTGAGATCAATTGGTCTCAGGGCATCTGCTGTGAGATGCTTCACCACTGCAGGCGTCCAATGCAACGTTGACGCCAAGACAACCCATTTCGGGTTCAAGACGGTGCCCGAGGACGAGAAGGAGAAGCTTGTGCGGGGCGTTTTTTCGTCTGTTGCATCAAATTACGATCTCATGAACGATGTGATGTCAATGGGAGTGCACAGGCTTTGGAAGGACCATTTCATCAAGAAGTTGGACTGCGGCATGCGCCCTGCTGCTGCGGGCGCCAATTCGCGTCCACTGGACTTTTTGGACGTTGCCGGTGGAACCGGTGACATTGCGTTTGGATTGTTGGACCACGCCAGAACGAAATTTCATGACAACACGAGCACCATGACAGTCGCAGACATCAACCCAGACATGCTGACAGAGGGAGAGAAGAGGTACGAGGCCGACTACAAGCATCTATACGGAGACAGAGTCAAGTTTTTGGAGCAGAACGGGCAAGTGCTGGACCAAATTGAAAGCAACTCAAAGGACGTCTACACAATTGCGTTTGGCATAAGGAACTTCACAGATATACAGGCAGGCCTTAATGCCGCTTACCGCGTACTCAGACCCGGTGGTATCTTTGCATGCCTGGAGTTTTCGCAGGTTGACAATGCCGCTTTGGACTATTTCTACCAGCTTTACTCTTTCTCCCTTTTGCCGCTGATGGGCCAGCTCATTGCCAATGACAGAGACTCATACCAGTATCTCGTTGAGAGCATAAGGAAATTTCCAAAGCAGGAGGAGTTTGCGGGTATGATTAGGAAGGCTGGGTTTTATGTCCCGGGTAAGGGTTACGAGAACCTGACTTTTGGTGTTGCTTGTATACACATCGGGGTAAAATTGTAAATAGATAGATAGCTAGAAAACTCTCAATAGATAGCTCACCACCGATCCTCTGACCTGTATTCTTCATGGCATAGTGAGTGATGAAACGGGGAAATTTTCTGGTTCCGGCTAACCCGTAGCACTCATCTGGAAATACCTGAAACAGAAACCTCCAACTCCAAAATACCAAAGTTAGAGTTGTCAACATCTGTTATATATAGTCTAGAGACTAATTCCAAATGTATATAGCCTGCATCGCAGTGTGTATTGCACAATATGCCTATCTGTGTGTACGCTATACAGGCACCTCGAAGAGTGATGAAACTTTAAGTGTGGAGATGTATCAATAACCTTCTGGAAACTACAATTTTCATCCACAGAGGTCTGCTGGCCACCAGTTGGCATATTTCTTTGACGGACTGTACAAGTCTTGTATTTTTATTTTTCAATTTCAACATTTCAGGTGCCCAATTGGAGGAAAGAGTGGTCTGTTCCCACCATAGCTTCGAGGATGCCAACCGTTGACCCCGAGCTAATTCTCCCACTCGCACAGATTTCGGAGATACTCCAGAAGAGACCAGGACTTGTGTCAATTCAGGGAATCAAGAGACTGTCAAATCTGTATGGATTTGAAACTTTTACGGATACCATACAGGAGGAACACAGCCCCAGTCGAGCAGACAGTAACCTCAATGATGTTATGGATATTGGGGAGTCAGGCACCGCAACACCAGCTATATCTAACTCACACAAATCGCCTGCCCCACCCTCAAGTTTAGGGAGACAGCGATCTGCGTCTCCACCTCCGTTGATCATGGCTTCGCCTTCATCTGCATCGCTATCACCAGCCATAGGCGGAGTTGTTGCCAAAAGTGTAGCACCCACTGCCAACCACCTCGAAAGATTGACTATAGCTGGTAAGATCATCCTAATAGATATAGACTTCAGGGATGGGGAGGTTGTGGGTGTTTCGATGTCGTTGGCAATATCGTTGAAGCAGTTTGGAAGGCAGGCGGTAACGGGTGGTCAGGAGGTGAATATCAGGAATTTGAGCTTTATGGATAAGAACACCTTGCCGAGTGCAGAGACCATACTCCTTGAGAATCTAAGGGGTAAGACCCACAACAGAAGGAGGACTCTGGATAAATTCAACAGAAATCTAAGAACGTTGGCTCAGCTAGACAAGTTCTCTGTAGTGCTTTCCACGAGTGCATCGGATAGCGTGGAGGGCGGTGCCCCAAAACGAGAGGAAAATGGCGATGATTATACTGATCTGTTTAATTTTTTAAACGAACTTGCCTGTAGCCTTGATGATGTGAGGATCAATCAGCAGTTCAAGGCTCTCGCAGTCGGAAAGAGTGCTGCTGATCAGATGCTGACTCCAGACAGGTGTTTCTGCCATTCTGAACTGACGAATCTTGGAGAGGATATTGAAACGGGTACGTTGGGCATCGGTCGTCTCGTTGTGAACTACGGTGAGAGATTGGGTGTTTTTCTCAAATATTGGGAAACTGGCAGGTATCTGAGGAGGAAATATAATATAGGCAGTGGCGATTCAGGACCAGATGGCGAGGAAGCTGAGGAGCACGATGGACACTACCACATCCATTTCAAGATAATTGAGTCTGCTGACAAGGGCAGCGCACCCCAAGCCGCTTCAAACTCCACTAACTCAACACAGACAACAACAGTCAAAACAGAAGATGGGGATACCATAATGGCAGACCTGGGCAATTCGCGAGATGGAAACGAAAATACGAGTTGGATTTCTCATTTCTCCCCTCTTTCTTCAGGTGGTGACAGCCCATTGAGCTTCGTGCTTGAGCTATTGCCCTGCGTCTGGATACCGCAAGAGTTGCTCTTCAGTGGAAGAAAAGGATGGCATGATTGCGTCATAAGTCATGAGGTGATTGCAGAAGATAACAGCAACGACTACAATGGTGCTGCCATAATGAAAGATGACGATGCACTCAGCACGATATTCAAGAGATTAAACGACAACGGTATAACTTCGGAGTATGCATTCAATCATGAGGTTTCCAAGGACTCCCCGCTCTTGAAGAGCATTCCAGCTGCAGCCAAGCACCTACAGCTGACAATGATCATGGGATGCAAGTTTGTCAAATTGCACAAGATTGTGGTGTCCAAACTGGGGCCTGATCTGCAATGGATTATAAGCGATTTGAGGAACTGGTGTTTGTTTGGTAGCATCATTTCGAATCTATCCAAGCACATTGAACTCTCCAGCAATGTTGGTTCCAGTGAACAGTCAACCGCGGCAGCAGTTGCTGATACTGCAGTTGCATCTAGCAATGTGGAGGTATCAGATGAGATAAGGCTAATGGACTTTTTGAACGAGAATATCGGTGCGATAAACAATGAGCAGGAAGTGACACCAGGAGCTGCAGTGAAGATATCTGTGCAGCCAAACCTCCACGATAAGGCTGAACTGCAACTCGAGGTTGACTTTGGCTATCAATCGAGACGCAAGGTTGCTTTTAAGATTAATGAGGGGCATGTCGTTCCTTCCTCTATTGAGAGTCAAGACTCCAAGTTTTTGAAGGCACTTGCTAGGACAGAGGACTTAATGAGCGTTATGGAATGGGCATACGAAAAAAGCGTGAGGTGAAATACGGAAAAAGGGGTAACAGCCGGAATGGAGTTTGATCCTGTGTATTAGTTTAAATGGATGAAAAAGAACGGTTATGTCGTGTGTGCATCAATACTTCATCCACCCTAGATGTTACCGCAGGAGGTTATAATAGATAGATAGAAAGATAGCGTACAGATGAGCCAGATAACGAGTAGGATCTTCAATTTCTGTATGGAGAGAAAGAAGCTATCTGTTGCCGCTCACTAATATAACCAAGCCATTCCTACTACAGCTGACTGTTGGCCGAGGTGCTGCACGGCTGGGCCTCAGCTGAGAGGAGTGTCCACTTAGCTAAAGGGTGCACTAGCTTAAAGTAAGTGCTTAAAGTAAGTGTACTAAACAGATGTGGGACGGTGGCTCTTCCTGCCCTTCCTGCCCTGCGCAAGGGTCGGCTGCTCAGTGCGATAGATACGGATAGGAGTGTGCCCAGAGTGGGAAGGGTGGGACGTAGCCACTGGCCATGCAAAGCATTCTTCCGTGCCTATTGTCTCTGCAGCTCTTTGTTGGAAGTGTGCGACCCAAACCTATCCCCTTTCTCTCGGCTAATCAAGCTCATGTTGCAGGTAATCTGCTATCGAGCGCACGCTGCTGCAGCCTCTCCCCCCCGTCGGGCGCTAGTGTGAAATAAGCAATCTACCAGGCTCATCAACAGGCAGAGCGAGCTGCCTAATGGCATGTCGGCAGCGGTAGGCATTGCTGTTGGCTACTCCACACTTCTTGGCTTGGCTGGTGGAAACGGAGGCTGCGGGAGGAGGCAGCGGCCAGTCAAATCTATTTAGGTTTGAGGCTCAATAGCGGAAAAAGAATGAGTCAGGGGAGAAAGGCGCGAAAAGGCATCAAACTGAGAAATAAAACTCATGGCACAGGAATCCCGCAGCGAAAATTCCGTGAAAGCGATACTAGGGGAAGTGATCATAACCAGTAGAGTGCAGTAGGCGGTGGGCCGTGGGCAGAGAGAAGGCAACTAACCAGTAATAGTGGAAGACTTAGGGTCTTACCTGTTCGCCCAGTACTTCCAATGCGAACGATAGCAAAAAACAAAGAAGAATCACTTCCAAAATGACGCAAGAGGAAAAATATTCCATATTCCATATTCTCTCTCTGGTGTACTGTGTTATACTGTACATTGGCTTATCCAATGCCCAAAGCATTCCGGCTGAATGGCCGTTGCCCAATCGCCCTTGTTGCCCAGCTGCCCGCCCCTTTTGGTGTGCCCCCTCTGTGGCCTTCTGTCTGCTATGGGGACCCATCTGCGGTGTTTAGGCCCCTTGAGAAAGCCGCTTCCATGCTTCCCCCCTGTTAAGCCTGCTGTTTCGCCATGCACGCGTTTATCCTTACCCCGAGCCGCTTCCATATATGCTCGCTCCTTGCTGCTTTTTACAGGCCAGCTCATCTGTGAGGGATCGAGCGCGCATGGTGGTTTCTGCTTCCAGCCTTCCTTCTTTATCCCCTCTCTGCTATTCTGCCACTATGCTCCTTTACCTTTCCTTGC